>CM022679.1:11394414-11656914 GCA_012295275.1 Chrysomallon squamiferum
GGTGTTAATCTCCATGCAGATTTTGTTAAAATGAGGTCATACCATCCAAACACCAGATCATACTCAGGAACATATGTGGGTTTTGAAATGTGCTTAAGTATTTCTAAGTATGATAAGGCATCTCTCCATACTGTCAGATGTGATATGTATCCCATGAACTTGCTGTCAAACACAAGTCTCATAAGCCTAAAAACATTTGAATGTTAAAATTCAATATGATATTAATGATGCATTTCTTAAGAAAGGAAAAGGTCTGTACATAAAAATATTACTGGGGGTTGTTTTTTGCTGATGTTTTTGACAAAATATTACAATTTAAGAAAAGAAAACAAACCAACAAACTGATTACTGAATTCCATTCTGCATTGAATTTCAAAATAATTTTATGAACATCCTTAACATTCAAAATGTACACGCTACAGACCAAAACATTACAAACACAGAAAATATCAACTGCTATTAAATTTAATTAATTAATTTTATTATTATAGCACAAAAACTACAGATGAAAAAGACATTCATTAATATACTGACAAGATAACAGTAATAATTTACATACATACATACTTACATACATATATTTACAATTTTTAATTTTACTTTTCAAAAAATTTATATTTACTTTAATTTTTGTTGTTGGTTTTTGGAGTTTTATTTATTTATTTATTTATTTTGAATTTATTATTATTATTATTTTTGTTTTTGTAACATCAATGTGACTTTACTTAATCAAAAGCAAACTATTTTATATAAAACTAAAATTATTATAACATTAAAATGGAAATCATTATTATGTACTTACTGATTATTTAATGAAAGAGGTTTTGTACCAGATTCAGTTATGATGCCATTAACAATAAGTTTATATTTTCCATCTGACTGCCAGGTTACTGCAATGTGATTCCATTTTCCTGATTGTATATGGAACATTGAAACATTCTCATTCAAAAAGATTACTTTGTCAGTCATGACTTCAAAAAGTTTGGCCTCATTGATGCTGAAAAGAATTATTATAAAAATACAATATAATAGTCATTATGCTATAAAATAAATGTTTTGCAAATCATGTAAGCAATGCAATTTTAATTTGTTTAGCTCTCTGTCTGTGTGTGTGTGTGTGTGTATGTGTGTGTGTTAAGGTCTACACAGATAATTAGATAGAAAACCAGCTGTCATCATGCAATCAGCTAGTATTTTTCAGTTAGCAGTAACAGTTCTTTTATATGCAACTTCTCATGGTCAAGACAGCATGCATCATAGGCTTTGATACATTAGTAATTAAATACTGTTTTGATAGAGAAATACTGGAGTCCTAAGGAGAGTTTATCCTGCAACCAGTCTCATATCAGGTTAGTGTTCTATCAATCAACTTATAACAATATAATATGAAACCAAAAGGGAACAAAACAAATTATTAAATCTTATAATTAAAATAATTTAGTAATTATCTAATATTTGCTTTGAGTATATAAATACCTTTTCTTCTACATATTTCATTTTTTTCTATCATAAAGAAATCCTGATTAGTCTAAGACATAATCTTTCCACTCAAAACTAAATTCAGTTTCTAATTGTTAATTTTCTCAAAGGAGATAATGGTACGAGCCTTACGGCTGTGTTGCTGGGAAATGATTTGAGACTTCCTAAAAATCACTGTTTTGGCAAACAGATACTGCTAATGGAATGTTGCAATTATGAGACAAATTGCACATGACTTGTAGCATAATCAGATATCTCAGAAGTAAAATTCGGCTGTCAAAAATTAATAAAAGCAAACCAAAAGAATTTAAGTCTGATATATTTAACTGCATTTAATCAGTAGAAAGCATATTATTTGTCATGAGAAATAGGAAATAATCTAATCAATGCAAATATTGACAAAAATCATTACAGTTTAGGTGATTTCATGGTCTAATTTAGAGACTGGTACAAAAATCACTCTTTTGATGTGATTGTCAAAATGAGCTGTCTAATCAACAAGAAAATAAAACAGTTCATTTACCAGTAGTGTGCTTTTAATTTTTTAAATAAGAAAAATGGTACAAATTTCATGAACCAAAAGATCTCTTTTTAAGCTTTTTTGTCAAAATAGTGCATCTTTTATGATATTTTCCTTTTAATCAAGTGTTAGTGTCCAGTGAGTGTCATAGAAAGTTAAACATATTTGCATTGTTGATTATTAATCTTGATAAATACAATATATCAGACATTAGTTAGGTTGAACATCTTCACAAACAGATACAAAGGCAAATAAAGGTACAAGTCTGTTGCCAAATTAATTAGCATTTAAACCTAACTCAGCTAGTAGTTATGCTACATCAGTGTAAAGATACATCTAAATTAGTAATAATTATTGCCTAAAAATAATTTTAAAACCTGAATGTTAGTAAATTAGATTTTAGTTTCCAAATGTTAATATCTATTTAAAATCATCATTCAGATCCACCACTGTATTAGTGTACTCATGATAATTAAATGTAGATATATACTTGTTTTGGATCCTAAAAATGGATCCACTTGATATGTTAGTCAAAAGACCAATCCAAAACATCACTGTCAAGTTCCCAAGACTATTAAATTTAAAAGGCTGACTTGATAGAACTTCATCAGAAATCAAGCGTTTGTCAAACCATAAGTCAAAATCATTTGATCCATCTGTAAAATAAACATTTGTTTAAAATGTCAAAGAATGTATTCTCCATAACAGTTAATCTTCTTTCTTTTCCTTTTTAAATTCTGAATTATGTTTAACACAAGCTAACATCATTTTTAAATCCAATGATAAAATAAAGATTGTTTTCAATTTTTGCCAAAATAATGAAAAATAATTACAAAAGGTTTTATTTTTAAAAAAATATAATAATTAAAAACTGCCAGGTCATTTGGCAAGAGGTATTTATATGAGACCTAAATAGACCAATTTTATGAAAAATATTGTTGTCCAAATACAATAGTAACAGAAGAATCTTGTTTGTTGTTGTTAATTACTCAAAAATGTGCTCAAAACATTTTTAATCTAATTTACAGAATTTTAGAAACTATTTGTGCTAACATATTGTAGCTTTGTGACAAGTTCTTAATTAAAAAATCCACTTGAATGCATTATTCTAAATGACATGAATTACCAAAGAATATAGATGTAAATTTAAAATTTCCACCAATAACAATCAAAATTCTATGTTACATAGCACAAAAAATCACAAATTTTAAAAGGTCAAAGTACACAAAATACAATCAACTCAGTATACCGCTGACCAAATTATTACTATCACACAGGACAAATTCACTACATCTATATAATAATTTACAAAATCTGACTCTGCTGACAAATTAAATCTTTCAAATACAAAACAATATAATGAGAACATGATTCATAAAATATTAAAATTGATGTTTACCTTTACACTGGTCCCCTACAGGAACTTGTCCAGCTGGACACAGACAGTACTTGTTTCTTTCATCGAACTCACAGCTTTGTGAAGCTGGACAGGTTTTGTTATCACACAGTGGTACTATCTGATCACAGTTAACTCCTTGGTAGCCTGAAATTATGTTGCAATATAACAGAAAGGAGATTTAAGTATAAGCAAATGAATCATCAAGATTAATCCATATATTTGCCAAGTTTTTATTGCATAAGTGTGTGCTGAATCTGATTCAATTCAAAGTAAGTGTTATTGTTTCTGTTTTTCTGATTTAAAATATTCGTTCAGTACTTTTTTATATAGTTAGGCTACCAAAAATACAATCAAAAATTCTTCATGGCACTTACCTTCAGTGCATTTACATTTATAACCAATATTTTCTGTAACACAGTCTCCTCCTGGACTGCAAGGATTTGAAGAACATGAATCTTTAATCAACTGACAGGATACACCAGTATAATCTACAAAATTATTGAGAGAAATATTATGTAATGTATTACATTTTATATTTTATTAATTTGTTTAACATTATTATATTTATCATAGTTGATCATTTTGATGTAATTTTTAACAAACAAGAATCTGGTGTATCAATTAATGATACTAGAATGAAGTAACTTATATTAAAATAAAATAAAAAATTAACCATTGACCTTTGTGACTGGACTATGTCATAACTTAGTCGTTTTTTTGTTGTTTTTTAATTTGTTTTTCTTGTATTATTATGAATCATAAATTATTACCATCTAAACATAAACTTATCAACATAATGCTTACTCAGAAATTGTTTTACTCATTAAGCAAAACAACTGATATCTTCTCTACTCACTTTGCTGACATGTACAATAGGCAGTTCCACTAATTTCATTGCAGTACCCATTATTTATGCATGGATCAATATGTGAACAAACTGAATATGATGTTTCACAATTTTCTCCCTGAGTTCCAGGTGAACAACTAGAAAACAATTACAACTTCATATATATAAAAATGACTAAACCCCACATTTAACAGCTTAATAAAAAAAAATGATATCATGATCATCTCTTCAGTTTTTTCAGATCACCTCCTTTAAATAATTACACAGTATATTCATAACACTCTAAATGCCAATAATAATTTTTATTCAGGGATAACACATGACAAATAATTAATAGTCACATTTTATGATACATTATGTTTTATAAAAAATAAAGTATTTTAATTTTGTATTTTCAACAAAAATGTATTCATATCCTGAGTATAATTATTAGTTGATTAATGATACCTGCAGTAAAAAGTATCCTGGAGATTGTAACATTGGCCGTTATTGGAGCAGGTTTTATCATTACAAAAGCTGTATGGATCTTCACAAGTTTTTCCATCCCAACCCATCGGACAGTCACATGTAAAATCATTATCAAGATCAGTGCAGTTACCACCATGTTGACATGGTAGAGACAGACATTCATCAATGGTGTCCTTTAAAACATTTATAGTTTTCTCAAAAGAAATATTGGAAATTAAGATACCAAAATTCTCAACTGAAATCATCTCCAGAGATGCTTAAAGAATAGAAAATATAAATAAAATCCAAAGAGGTAAAGGGCTGATTTGACTAAGTGAATGTAATGTAATTTGTATTTTCAGTCTTGGTTAAGAATATTATTAAGAGTATATAGTAGTGATAATATTCTTCAAAAAATTCTTCTAGAACCGCAAAAATAACTGAAACAAATATAAAGCATTATATATTTTAGAAAACACTTAAATCTGCATTACAAATTAAATATAAGTACTTTAACATATTAGCAAAATACGTACACTACAGTTTTTCCCTGTGTATCCAGGCTTGCATAAACACATATAGTCATTTAAAAGATCTGTACAGTTTTCTGTGTTGTTGCTTTGATACTGGCAGTCATCCTTGTTTCTATCACTGTTAGGACCTGCATAAAGTATTAAATCACATTAATAGTTCACTTTAAACTGGCCAATACAGCAGCTTAAGAAATCACTGTTCATATCCTGAGTTAACAGCAATGACTTAACTTATTACTGCCTTTCATAATTCAAATTTTATTATGATCCAAATAATTATATTTAACTGTTACATGCTCTATGTAAAAATATATTATTTTTATGTTCCATTTTCTTTTTTTAACCAGATGTGCTATTCAGGTTTCTGGCCTAAATAATGATATTTCCAATATCTAATTAATAATTTGCTGTACTTTACTTATGTTCAGGACTAACAAAGGTAAAAAAGCTTGTTTTAGTATCTCTATTAATAAATTATATTTATAAGTTTCTTTTGCAAGATATTCATTTATGTTTCAGATGTGGATGTGGATGTAACTTCTGTTGGTGAGGGAACTTGTTAAATATATCATAAAAGATTCATTTCTATTACTACTTAAGAAATTTACTATTTTAAAAAATACAACAAAGAATTATTAATTTATGATTATGCTTTGATTTCATATTCTTCAGAATTAAAACACCCATAGATGACTAATGGAATAAGCAAAATCAACTTATTTGTACATTCTGGAGGAGCATGGGACCAGTTTCCATCAGATCTACAAAGAATTTGTAGAGGACCTCGTAAGTCATATCCAGGATTGCATGTGTAATTCACAATGCTTCCTGCTGAATTACCATTTCCTGTAACAACTGTCTTTTGGGCATTTACTACATCAGGTGCATTTCCACAGCTGGAGGCTGCAAAAGTACAAACAAAATTAAAATTTTATTTTTCAATATTTGGAAGATGTGTTAGTGGGAAGAAATGTTCTTAATATTAATAAGTAGATACATGTAATAATGTAGAATGATTATATAAATGCAAAAATCCTAAAAGTAATCTGGTTAAAATCTAAGAATATTAAAAACAAAATACTCTTTATATCCCCCCAAAAAATAAAATAAAGATATGCATTATCTGAAAAAAGATATCAAATTCAGCTCAACAAGCCATCTTGGAATCAGAAATGTGCTTTATTCAAGATGGAAACTGCATACAGTGAGAAGAGAATTCCTAATCAAATTCAAACTATTACAAATTACATGACACAGAGGTATCAAAACTGGCTAGAAAACTTACTCAGGATTGGTCAGAGTGTCATATCTTTTAGTCAATAATCAAAATATACTTCTTTTTTGTGATGTGTCTAACAGCATATCACAACATACTGTATGACATGATGAACATGCAAATACATTTACAATTACAAACAATTTTCTGCAATGGTGTAATTCTTTTGACTTTTATTACAAACACTTGCTTCTGCATTGTGGTGGTGTGCTCCAAGTCCCATTGTTAAGACAGGTCACTTTTGGTGAACCTTCCATCTGAAAACCATCATAACATTTATATATAGTCTCTGCCCCAAATGTAACAGATTCACTGTTATTGTTGGCAATATATCCATTATCTATAGCTTTGGGAACTCCACAATAAATGACTGAAAGGAAAAACAAAAATATAAACAGTTACCTTCACAGACCTTTTTTTTCTTTTCATTATTATTATTATTATACTTTTCATTTATTTGTTTATTTATATTTATTTTATTTTATTCTTATTTTTTAATAATAAATGATGGAACATATGAAAAAGCAGAAAAGAAGATATATTAATCATATTTGTGTACATATTTAAATTAAATACTTTCATATAAGTTGTATGTGTGGATAGACAGACTGCATACAGATTCATAAAACAAAAAGAATAATAATTTACTTCCACAAGAAGGGTATCTAGTAACATTCCATTTCCCTCCTTTTAGACAACTTAATAACAAAGATTCCTTTAGATACAGTTCTTCTTGTTTAAATGAGTATCCATTATCACAACTCACTGTCACTTGTGAGTCATACATTTTTAAATCAGATGATAAGGTCATATTTGGAGAGGCTGGTATATCTTCACAACCTAACAAAATAAAATAAATGTATTGCAGAACTAGCTGAATGTAACTTTTTGTAATTACAGTTTTGGTATAACTATTAGAAACACAGTTTGTGACAATTACTCATTTAAAGCAAAAGGTACATTGCGCGGCACAAATCAGAGTATATTTCAAACTTATCAGTAGTAAATTTACAAAACACTTGTTGTTCCTCATTACAAAATATTTTACTATATGAAAACATTCCCAGTAGTGAGATAAAGACTCAAACATATTGATTAAGAAAAAAAAAAAGGTAAAATTACCAATACAAAAATATGAAAAACAATGAATGTGGCCAAACATTAAAAACAAATATGTAATTTATGATTACATTATCATGAGATCTAGTATTTTAATTTTTAAAATCATCATAAATACATTAAATTCCATTTTCTCTCCTTCTTTGGTATATTGGTTACCTCTTGAACATTTTAATAAAGGAATTAATATAATTTCAACTTCTTATTATTCTGTGTAAATTAATATCATGATCTTAAAAAAAAAAAAGAGAAGTGAAAAATTATTCAAATATCTACAATTTTCAGTGCAAGATAAAAAGATAGCTTACCAATTGAAAATTCAATCTTAAAGCACCCATCAGATTTGATAAGACTTGAAGTAAAAGTCAAATAAATAGAATCACCACCAGAAATTGTGGGTATTTTGTCATTTGTTAGAGATCCTGTAAATCCTGCAATCTTATGAATAGGAACAGACATCGCATCAGTCCAATTGTATATCTGCAACAATAACTAAAACTGTTGGTCGATTTTCTGATAAAAAATTCAACTTAAGAACAAAAAGTAGATTATCTGACAAAATATTTTGAGAAGATTATTAATTATAATTTATCTTCAAGATACATTACTGACAGTTCCAAAATTTCAAGAATAAAAATCCTAATGTAACATTATCTAATAATACTAATGTACTTAGAACAATAAAAACACATAATTCTTTATATTTGTTCTCTGAATACCGTAACTACATCTTTTGTGTCAGTAAGAGAGAATTCAATCAGTTTTAGCAGAATAGGTCGTTTGTCAGATTCTGGTGCCTTCACAGTCCATGAGCAACCAATGGATGATGGATATTTATTTTTGAGATAACCAGGAGAGTATATTTCACCCGAATGTTGTTGTATTTGGATGTCACACCCTGAAAATAAATATTGCAAGTAAACGACAAAATATGTTTAATACATTATAGATATATATTACAAATAATGCTGAGCATATGTTACAAATTTTACCCAAAAGGAAAGAAATGAATTGTTAATATGATGGGTTTTTTACTGCATTTTATAACATCTAAAAAAAACACACCAATAAACAAGTAATACAGGCAAACAAGAAGGTTCTCAGAATACTATAAAATTTATTAAGTTTCAAAAGCAGTATATGCATTCTAATGTAAAAACTAATATCAGTGTTTTCATTTTTTGGGCCATGAGAAATAAATATGTGTCAACAAATACATGCCCCTTTTTGTCCTCATACTGATTCCTTTTCCAGATTCTATTTTCTTTCCCTTTATATTTATTGTCATTTTGTTTCCTGTAGAAATGTAAATAGCAGGTGACCTCAGATCTGATGAATTAGTTATAATGACTGTGCTTTCAATGTAGTCTCCATCATAAATGGACAGTTCCCAATCAGTCTGCAAGTCAATCTCAACAACCTAATAAAATAAAATTATAGATGTATATTTTCTTAAGGACCCCTGAAGACCTACTGAGGAGCTGTACATTAAAGGTATTTTTTTTTAAATTTAAAATGTTTTGCTATAAATTATTTTAATTTATGGGTAAATATAGCTAGTCTTGAAATACAGGTTTCTCGCTGTTGTTTTTTCCTCTGCAAGAAAACTGCAGTGGAATAAACTGATTTCACAACAGTTGTTATGTCCTAAGTACTCGTTAGAATGCAAGTAAAAATATAGTAATTTTCTCTTCATATCAGGTTTTCTTTAATATTGAACAACCAACAATTTAATGCTTCTTATATTGAATACTATTTTTCTTCCTCATTTATTTAATAATATTTTACTTCTTACCCAAGAAACTGAAGATAGTTTTCATATATTAATAATTCAATAATAAGAAAATTGCAACATTATCTTACTGGTATTTATAAATTAACACTTTCTCAGTGAGAAATCTTCTGCAAGTAATCACCTGCCCATCCTTACCTCAAGTGTTAGAATGGAACCAACTTCTGTTGTGATTAGCCACTTCCGAGAGAATGCATAAGGTGGTGTTTTAGGATAAAATGGTGATGTCAGATTTAGCCAATTATCCGATACACTGACAGTTTCAACAGATTTTGACAACTCTGAAACATCTGCAGTTAAGAAATAGGATTATCAGTTATTTCAAATTTACTTAGAAACATTTGACAATATCAGTTTAGATAACAGACTGCCACTAATTTACTAGAACAAATTCTAAAATTACTTTGTTTGTTGAGTGGTATTATATAATTATTTCAAATTAATATGAAAATGAAAAAAATCTGAAAGACTAACTATTTAAACAAAAGGGAAAACAGTCACTTACGGAAAACAATTACTTTTCTATACTTCACATATATGTTTCTATTATTAGCGAATCCAAATGTTTCAACAATTTTTTCCTAATAATTTGTTTAATAACAAACTTAAAAGTGAAAGATAAAGTAATAATGAACTGACATTATAAAACAGTAATTAAATAACTATGTACATAAACAATATTTCAATAAACTATTTTAATTATTGTATATATGTGTTCAGTTCCCTTCACAACTGATGAATAACAAACTGCTGAGTGAATAGAAGAACAGTTCTAATTCAGAAAACACAAAAATATCTTTGAAGATTTTTTTCTTTTTAAATTGCTTCATGAAAATAGGTAAATTTAATAGTAAACTAATTACATCTTCCTGCACCCAGAATACCTGATTTCCATTCCACCACAAAGCCACTTGATTCTGTAGTTGCATCTGATCTGAATCTGATGATAGCAAAGTTGTTGATGCTATACACAACTTTATTATCAGATACACCTGACAAAGTTGTCAACTGAATACTGTCTTCAAGTGACCTCGAGCCTCCCCACACTTCAATGGTATCACGATCCTTTTCTGTTTTTATTTGAGTGAACTAATAATTGAAAAATATTTTTATCTGCAAAAAGGATGTCCCTGCTGTGGTCTTTTATACTCTGTTGGACAAGTTGGAATCAAAAATGTTTTAATTAAGTAATCAATGTATAAACCTGTATAAATCATGAGTGTTTTAAGTATTTTACTATTTGTTAAAAAATTATAAAATTGTCTTGTGTTTAAATTTGATCTATGTATTAATGAAGGATAAGCTGTAAATATTTAAAAAATAAAGTGTATAATTCTGAGTCATTTATATTTGTAAAATTATCATTAAGCTGATAAACAATAAAGTAAAAATTTATATAAAAATTAAATTTATTTACCATTAATTGTAGCTGGGTTCCCACTGGGCTCTCAATTGTCCAAAAGCAATCAGCATTAGCTTTGTAAGCACCCTGGGTGATAGTTCCTGATGCACCTAATTTATAGTAGGAGCATCTATCTTCTACAAATACATTTTTTATAACTTAATATTCCACAAACTCAAATGCACATATACCTATAAACTACTATTAAAAACAGCATTTAAAAATCCATATAATACTATTTTATTCACAACTTATTTTATAATAAAAAATAAAAAAGTAATTGATTTTTTTTGTTTCTTTTTCTGAATACATTAAAGATTTACCACAATTCATTTCATCAAAGTTGTTGGAACAGTCATTTATTCCATCACAAAACCACTTGGTGTTAATACACTTCCCATAGCCACAGTCAGATGTTCCTAAAACAAAAATTAAAATTAATAATAATTACAGTTTCAACATAATTCAGAGAAATTGGGTCATTGTTGATTGTAAAGATCTGCCCATATACATTTTTGATAAAATTTTAATATTATTTTCTGACATAAATATAAAGAAATAAATTACTGATCAGTACTTTGATTATCAAACACGTGATCATTTCACGACATATAACATTCTTATAATTCAGTGATAAAAGAAATTTGGATGTCATACTTGAATGTCATAAATATTAAAACAACAACTTGAATATGTTTAAACTATATATTTATGCATTTATAAGTAACAACAAAGGTATATTTTAAAACATTCCAAAACCTTACCAACTTAAAAAAGTACACTTAATATTATTACATTTAAAATTAGTTATTGGCATATTTTTTATGTTTGTAAGTTTGATCATTTTAAAAAAACTAAAAGAAAAATGAGCAGGAAAAAAATAAATTATTGCTTTTGTTTAACTAAATTAAAAATTAAATAATTAAAAGTTATATCTGATATTTGTTAAAATATTTAAAGAAAATATGATTAATATATTTTTTTACTTGATGACATAGTACCAATACTAATACTGACCATTGATACACGCTGGTTTTTTACAAACGAAGGGCAATAATTCTTGACAGTTTGAAACCTTCCATAGACCATTTAGACCCACAGACACACAAGATCCATTTTCAGTGTCAAGAGGAGGCTGGTTATTATCCCAGATACCCTCACACTTGGTTGAATCTGAGGAAGAAATTGAATACATACATACAGTCATATACATACGTACATGTATATAAAGAAGAAAAGAAAAAAGCCGACGAAGAAAAGAAGAACAAAATACCACTGAAAAACAAACCATTATAAACAATGGGTTATCGTTTTGTTCTCGTTTCCTCTGTAGAGATTCTGTATATATGAATTCTGACTTCATCATGTTAATAATGGCTAACGAGTTTGCTTCAGCGTTTCTTTAATTTCTAGAGCTATCAGAAAAGAAAAAAAGGCAACAACGATATAAACAATTCGCTATATAAGCGATGCCATCACGATCCTGTTTACTTACAAATGAAATGAGCGGTGAAAACAACGAAATAATCATTTGGAAATATAAAGATTTTATTTCAGGGCATTTATTCCTACCGCTAAAGTTAGACTTTATATTTAATGGTTTTCATTAAAGTATTGAAAATGCCATTGGAGAAATGCTCAATATAATTAAACTGTGTATCGTTTATCAAAGAAAAAAAAAATAACCACAAAATAATTGTAGAAATAATAGCATTAAATAAATGTTAAGAAAAATAAGTGCAAAACAGTATATCTAACCTGTTTTTAGTTAATTCTATGCACTACATGGAACAGTATTACTATCTATGATGTATTTTCAGCAAAACTAAGGAGGAAAAAAGCATCCGAGACCTTATTAATATTACCAAATGAGCAATAGTTATCAATCCACTTACTTTTAAATAAAATTATTGTTAAATTAAGTTTAATACTAATAGATATAAAAACCGATATTGATAAATCTACTGCAATATTATATACTAAGTGATTAATTACATCGCGATAAGAAAATAATTATAGCTTTGCATAACTTTCATAAATTCCGCGACATTTTCATCGATTTATAATAACGAAACATACCGATATTTGTTCATTTAGCAATGTGAATTTAATGTCCAAGTTTACTTTAATTTTTCTTGCATACAAATAAAAACGTAATAAATAGATACGTTTTGGAGGTTTTATATTTTCTTGTAAAAGAAACAACAAAAAAATCATTAATTATGTAAAATTTACTTTCTTTGTTATAGACTCAATACCTGAGAAACAAAACTTCAAATAAACATATCATTCTCCATAATGGCGAATTGCAGATAAATATAGGAATTACATTCAGCATTGGCGATTCAGGTATTATTTGTCTGAACATTGCTGCTATAAAATGGTCGAGATGGGTCTTTTGATTTTTAGACCATCACCTTGACACCTTATTTCATGAAGAAATTCACTGCTTTTACAAAAAGTGTATTTTATATCGTTTATCCTAAATATTTTTAATTCAAGGTAAAGAATACTTTATACATGCAACAAAGATAAAATTAAACAGATAATACCTAAAAATTTCAGTCCATTCCAAAACCTGGAGCTGAAAACCGATTTTACAAACTGTGCTATCTCCCGATTTTCAATGTCATCTTCTATGCCTACAGATTTTGCTTGTAGGCTGAAATATAAAATGCATTATTTAAAGATTTTATGATTATTTGTAATTATATAAAAGAACAGAAATACAGAAAACCCCATCAGTACCAAATTTGTCCGATTTCTTTTTTTTTTTTTTGTTTTAAATACAAAATTAATGACCTTTTGCATGTTTTCTCTGCCTCTTCAAAATCCGTTGAAAAATTTACAAGAAGATAACAGTTAGTTCCGTAAGACTTCCAGTCTGGAAAATGATTATAATAAAGTGAATATAATCTTTTCAGAAAAAAAATACACAAAAACAACAAAACAAAAATCTTTGTTATTTACTATTTGAGCTGATCTGTTTTTGTTTAGTCATAGTTGAACCATCAAGTAGTCAGTGCAATAATTGTACATACGACAAAATTATGAAACAGAACGTTCTACACAATACTCTTTATATATTTTCTTATACAAATAAATTTATTTAATAATTATGATATAATTATAAAGCTTAGCTTTAGCTTAGTTTATTAATTTAGTTTTCTTTCAAATGAATTATAACTTTCTAACATCAGTGACGGTTGCAGAACTTCAAGAATTGTGTCATTATTATGATGAATTTAACTTTCAGTGAATTTCATTAGAAATACAATAAAATATTTGTCGGCAGAAAACAAAAACCAAAGTGAGATCAACTAACGTATTATTTTTCTTTTTATTATTATTATTATTATTATTATTATTATTATTATTATTATTATAAAAAAGTTTTCCAAAACTACTCACCTTGTGGACATCCAAATGCTAGATCACCGAGTTTTGTGTAATGCATATCATCGATGGACTCTGACAGTAACTGAAAATGAAAGTGACAGTGATACTGAATTCGATGATGGGTAATATGGAACATTTTATGTAAATATTAGAAGTCATGAATTTAAATATATTATAGCAGTTGAAAATTTGTAGGTTTTTGTTTTCGTCGTTGTTACTGTTGTTGTTTTAGGGTTATTTTATTTATTTATTTATTATTCCATCAGTTTCATTATTATTATTTCAATTCACTTATAATTTATTATTATTATTATTATTATTATTATTATTTAATATTATAATTTATTATTATTTTTTGTTATTGTTGTTGTTGTTGTTGTTCGTTATGGAGTGGAGATGGTGTTTTCAAGCAAACGTACAATGAATCTCCACCATTGAGCGGTCAAAGTACAAATGTTTCATCATCTTTAATGCTCAAATTGTGTGTTTTTTAAAAAGCATATGCTGATCTGAAAAGAAGGTTGTACTAACAGCTATCCAGATATTCATTTTATTATTATTTAAGTATTTTTTATCTGATTACTAAATGTTGTTACACTATGAAATATATATTGTTTTTGCTAATTTTATTTAATCAGGCATGAGGATTGATATCACTGTTTTCAAAGTACTTTGGTTAGTTTTCCTAGTAGCACTGTTAGAAAAAAGTCCATCTAAATGTTTTGCAATACGCAGAATACCATAACAATAAATGTCCCTTTATAAAAAATTTAAAAAAAAAGATGATTTATATTTACTAACTTTGATCACGTTTTCAAACTAATTTAGAGAAACAAATCTGCTTCTTATCATAGAATATATAACTAAGTGTATCACAAAAAGAAAACATCACAAAATCAAAACTGTTCGCTAATTTATGTATTTTTAAATATATTTTATTTAGTGTTTGTTACTGAAATAAAGATTCAGTATTCTACTGCATAGATGTTATATATATAATATCAAATGTAAAATGAAACAGTTTTCTTGTTTTTTCACTCATGTGCTTTGTCTCTCTGAAATACGATATTTCACATGAAAAATTTTAGCCTAAAAGAAAGCTGGAATACAGTATTAAAATATTTAACGTCAGTCAAGTAAAGAGATTGTGTTCTTTCGTAAGGATAAGGGTAGTTCTTTCAAACAAATCTGTCAAGCAGGAAGAAATGTAACAAGAAGATAGTATATCAATTACAGTTTTCAGGGGTCAGAGCACAAGAGTTTGAAAAGAATTCTGCAAAAGATATAATTATATTACTTTTTTGTTTGAAAAAATATTTTTAATAGTAAAAATAGTAAAGCAAGTACTGCAACAGTAATCGCCATGTGCGTATTAAACTGACTTGCACAAGTTAGAAATATTAAGAAAGGTATCATCTTGAATGTCAAAACCTTTATCATTTAGTTTTTTGTGTACAGTCGATGAAAATTATTTTATGTAACCGCGAATCTGCTTGTTTCAAAATATTAACATGAACCAAAGTATATGCTTTGTTAAATTGTAATCAGTTCCAATAATTTCTATGTATGTAATGTTGTCACAATAAAAAAGGAATAATTTCAACCTACATGTGTACCAATGAGCTTGATATTATATTGTCATTCTTTATCCTTAGCAAAGTTTGATCGCTAACATTAATTAAGGTATCATTTGGAAGAATATAAAATTTATTTAGGAATTTTTTATCTGTTCCTCGACTGATTGAAACGCTGTTTCTCTGAAATTGTGTTCTATACTTTTTACTGTCATAGAAGAAAAGAATAAAAATATCAATCTTTAAAAACAAATTATTATATATATTGCATTTCTTGGAGATAACACTGAATAATATTGTTAAAAGAAATGATGTAACATTAAAGACAGCAATATCGCTATCTTGGTACTTATTATTATGCAATTATTCACTTGAAGTTCACGGACACAAACGGAAAAAAAAACCTAGTCTGGTCATGTGGCGGAAACTGAGAGCATCACGGAGACCTACTGGTATCATTTTTCTTTAGAAACGCATTTTTATCTGCCTTTTCGTAGATTATACGATACATAAATGGTTAAAAAAATGCAATGGAAAGGTAAGCCACAACATCATAAAAACTGGCTGTGTAGCAAATCTACACGTTTCTCTTGATCTTGTAACTGTTTCCAGAGATAATCTTAATGATATAACCAAAATATTAAACTGTATTTTTAAAAACAAAAACCTGCTAATTTGAATATTTCTAAATCACAACCATTATATCTCTAAACCGTGAAAATAACTCTCACTAGCAGACCATTTTTTGCCTCAATTGCTCTTTTCATTCCAAAAGAAGGTAAACATTTTTCTAACATTACAGTAAATCGGTATTGCTAGAGAGCTGGAGAATGGTCCCCAATTTTCATTGTTCAAAAAGTCTTTCACAGCAGTCCAAGAAACTTTGCTGACAGAAAGCTAAAAACAAATCTTTTAGAATTAATCATCTTTATTTCACTCATACAAATACCTAAATCTGTATTTCATTCATTATTAAGTGTGTATTTAATGTATTGTATTCAGATGTTTATATTTTAATTGCATACGTTTAATCATTTCTCTTTTGTAGTTCGATAAGGCAGTCAAAATCATTTCCTTTTTAACTGTTAGTATAATACATTCAGCAATTACTAGTAGTCATTTCTATTAGTTTTAAGATATCATCATTTCAAAAAAATATTAATTATTTATTAGCATAAGTTTTTAAAAGTAAAAGAAAGAAAAAAAAACATACCGGACAGTAAGAACAAACCAAGAATAAAAAACCCATGTTCACTTCTCCCCATTCTGAATTTCCATCGGTCCACGCCAGCGGTAACTGTTATCCACACCCAAGACCGTGATCACGTGCTTAAAAAATCTGTACAGGGAAACTTCAGAAACACTTTAAGAAAAATAATGTTAACTTGTAAGTTACAATTATATATTACATTTTAATGCGCTTTGTGTATTTTATTTTATTTCTTCTTCTTTTATTATTTTTATTTATTATTTTAGTAAAAAAATAAAAAATAAAAGATTTTAATTATTTTGTATTTATTTTATTTTGAATATGTATATAATCACAACGGCCAAGTTTGCTGAAGCTTGAAATAAGGATCATATTTCTCAAGCTTGGCTAAAAAGGTGACTTGGGTATTCTGAGTAAACAGCAGTGATGAAGTGACCCAATAACAACAATGACAAAACGCAACAACCTGATAGCTCTAACCAGCAGTATGTTCGCGTTACTGTATGCTTCAGCAAACAGAAAGTAGAAAATATTTTGGGGGATATAATTTTTTTTTATTATATGTCTTTTGTGGTTAACGTTAATAATACGCATGTGGTACTCTAAAATAGGTTAAACTATTGTGTCGTTTGAACTGGAGAAACTGTTGTTGGTTAGTTTGTTTTACATCAGATAAGGGCAATTTCTTTATCGTCTTTGGTTCAAATATTCACACATATATATGTTTAGTATCTTACATAGAAAGATTTAGTATTTGAGAACATTTATAACATATTAATCTGAAAATATCCTAAAACTATAATGAAAGTTACTTTTATTATTAAATAACTTTTAATATAGTTTTAATTTATTATAGCAGATGGCTATTCTTACGAGGAATAGTAGTAAACCTGTCAACAGTTCCATTAATATATATTTGACTTCAAGTAGTTGACAAATAATGGCATATAAAATTCAAAACCACATAGTTCGAGGTTATTCTTATTTAAATATGTTTCAAACTGTACTTCTTCTGGTGCTGGCTGGTAAGCTCAGAATTTTTTGTTTGTTTGCAAATCTGTATTATATATGCTCGTGAATATTTTTGTATACGTGTATGCGTGTGTCTTTATCTATGTATTTGTTACGTTTAAGTTTTTCTAGCCGGATTAGCTATAGGATTTAGCATCGATTTATCTGAAGAGACTTTTCATATAAGACTTGGAATATTTGGTCATGAGTGTCAGGATGAATTTATAAATAATTTATTTCATATATTAAATTGGGAAAATCTGCGATGAGTGTTGGGATAAACATTTTAAATAACTGTTTTCAATAAATTATTAATGTATCGTAATGTTATAAGTAAGGTTATGGCTAGGGTTATTTCTTGGGCTAAGGTTAGTGTTAGGGAAGGTGTTCTTTTTTTAAGTTATGACAGTCTGTCTAAAAGGTATATAGTTTAAAAAGCATACAATATATTTAGTATTACATATAGGGCTTCTGTTAACAATATTAGTAACAGCATTAATATATGGTTTAAAATATTATATAGGTTCAGTATGGGCAGATCCAACATCTTATATAGTTGGTGGTTCTGATGCAGACATTGCTGACTATCCGTACACCTGTTCACTGAGATACTCAGGCGTACATTCATGTGGGTGTGTCATTATTTCACCTACAAAGATATTAACGTCAGCACAATGCGTGGATGGGCGGGAGTAAGAACATTTGTTATTTAATTCCATTATTTATATAATGTAATTAAAAATAAAGGAAAATAAATTTTATTCTGTAAAAAGAAATAAAACCTATATGATAAGTAAAGACAAATTCTTTATAAAAAAAAAAAATATTAATCAAATCTGAAATTAAAGAACAAGTTTAAAAATTTAAATAGGTAGTTTCTTCTTAAGGCTGACAAAGTTGATATAAATATCTAAAATAATAAATTTTATTTTACAGAATTCATTTATTTTCTGTAGTGGCTGGCAAATCAGATAGAACCGAAGGTGTTCCTGTATCTCTTACAGATGTACATATGGTAAGTAACATTATGAACATCAATAACTCCAAAACAAAAATTAAGACAGGCATATAAACAGTTAGCTATACAAATAGGCTGACATAGAGAGAGACAGATAGACAAACTGACAGATAGACAAAAAGACAGACAGACAGACAGATAGGTATGTTCGTACATACGTCGCCGCAGAGAGATAGATGGATATATTAAAAACGTTTAAATAAACCTCAACCTATTTTAATGTTACAACAGCTGAATGAACAGAAAAAAAATACCATTACCGCATAACGATGATATCGTTATCATCTGGCCTTATTTATGCAATTCTTGAATGAATTAATGAATGTCTGTTTAAACATTCCATAACAGATTTGCACGATTGAAACATGAGGTTTTAAATAAGTAATACTAAGGAATGTGGCGAAGAATTTTAATCAAGTATAGAATTTTAATCAGTTCTGAAAATGATATTTAACAGTTTCAAAATATGCTGTGCAAAAGATCATTAGTATATACTGGAATATGGAACCATTTATCTCTTTCACATTCAATAAAATCAGTAATCTTACTTTCGTTATTTCAGCACGAAGAATTCAATACAGGTTCGTACACCTTATATAATGACCTGGCCATTGGTTTTCTAGAGACACCGCTGGATTTAAATGATCCTGGCATAGAAGCTGGGATAATTCCAAGAGCGGGAGAAAGTTTTGAGGGAAGCCTCTGTCACGTAACAGGATGGGGCCGTCTAAATGGTAAATTAGATCAGACAAGTTTTAAATTGTCAGTAGTCTAAACTGTCTTCCTCAGGTGGGTCGTAAGAGAATGAAGTCGTCTAAAAGCTCTGCACTAAGCAGCTAGCTAGGTGATTTGACAATAAGTTTGAATAAAGGAACATTGTTAGATCATTTCTCTAGCATAATTTGTTTGGCAATCATATCTTTGAAATATCATAGCAAGCTGAGACGTTCACTAATATACAAGGATGTTAAAAAACCATGGGAAAACAACCCACACTCTTGGGTTACATACCAGTTGTTCTGTTTGTTTCTTTTTTGTTTTTTTGTTTTTGTTGTTGTTGTTTTTTGAAAGAGTAGAGAATTTATTTATTGTTTGTACATTTAAAATTCTGTATCAGTAAAAAAATAAAATGATATTGAAAAAGGGGGTAGTAATTAATTCCAATACAAAAATCAAATTAATTAATTAATTTAGACGATTTTTCTAAACATATTAAATACTATCTCAGCATAAGGCTGTTTCATACAAAGCTTTTGTAGTTTGTCTCCAAATATTATTCATTAACTAGATATGGTCATAAGCGTCAAACTGAAGTGACATTACATATAATTTTATGGATCACTGAGAAAAGAAAATATCAGGTTAGCCGCTTTTTTTCTTTCTTTCTTTCTTTTTTTTTTTTTTTTCGTGTCTTTTTTATTTATTTTTTACTAGGATTCCTTTCAAATGATGAATACAATGTTAGTAATACTAGGAAGCTCATATGATTATCCATGCATTAAAATGTTTTGTTTTAAACAGTTTTAACAATACTGGGATACAAGGTGTAACTTGAACACAACCCGTTTTCTGCAGGATATATATATAGAGAGAGCTTATGATGTTATTAACAAAGTCAGCTGATGTATATATATTTTTTCTAGTTATAATTCTATATTCTAATAGTAAAATTATTATTGTTTAATTATCGTTATTGTTATTATTATTATTATTATTATTATTATTATTATTATTATTATTATTATTATTATTATTATTACAGTGGAACCTCGGGTTACGAACGCCTCGAATCTCGAACAAATCGGATTACGAACCGTGATCTTGGGCAATTTTTGTCTCGGTTTACGAATAATGTCCTGAGTTACGAACTACAGCCACGACAAGATTTCGATTTTGACATCAACATTTAGCAAAGAGATCTGCAACCAATTAAGCTCGTAACCCGAGGTTCGACTCTATTAGTATTAGTATTATTTTAATATTAATAATTATGCTGACCTTAATTATGAATTACAGAATAATACTGGTAAACGTTAAACAATTTCAAAATGAGCTGAAAGTTCACCGATACACAATTATTAGCTTATTTGTAATGGTTTTTAGGATCTTTGCCAGAGTTGCCTAACTTACTGCAAGTGACCAACACGACTGTGATAGATTCTGCAAGCTGCCAGGCTGACGTAGGTCTAGGTCACATTGGTGAAGGTCACATTTGTACAAAGCAGATCAGTTCCTCGATCTGCGTGGTGAGTTAACAGAAACAAAAAATAGGATATTTATTCACATTCGAAAACATTAAGAGAAAAAGACTGTACTTGCCATTGAAAGAAGTATTTTACTAACACTAGTATTAGTGTAGTAGACGTGTAGGAAAGTAATAATAGCATCAGCAGCAACTGTAGCAGTAATGATAGTAAGATTTGTAGTGAAATTTAGAGTAGTAGCAGAAGCAACACCAGATATAATATGAAATAATATAAGTATTGGTGTAGCGGTTTTCTTACGTGTATTAAAAATACCAATAACAGTACTAGTAGTTGTTGTAATGCTATGAAAAGAGAAATTAAGAAGGAAAAAACGAGTTTTAGGAAAACAGAATTTAACCTCCAATTCTGACTCACAATATTTCATTCTAATAAATATAAAATTTAAATATCAAGAGCACAAATAATACGTTATTTTCTTTACCATGTTTATTATAATTACTACTATTATTAGTATTATTATTATTTATAGAATGTATTTTATTAGTTATTGTTTATTTAGGGCGATTTGGGAAGCCCTTTGATGTGTGATGGGAAGATAGCTGGTATAGCCTCCTGGCACATCATTATAAATGACGTGTGCAGCACTGATCATCCAAACGTGTTCGTCAAATTAAGTCATTATCTGAATTGGATTGAAAACTGAAAATACAGCTGGTACTTGTCATCGAAATAAAATAAATATAATTATTGCACTTTGTCAGTTTTGTTGTTGCTCTATCTGCTTTTTCATTACTTTGTCCCTTGTGTCAAGTTTGTCTTCTTGAAACTTTATTCCTTCTTGGAGATGGCTAACGATTGGCATGACACTTGATACACTTGGACTCTAAAGCAACTATCTACAGGGTTTTGCGCCGATCACCTCCAAGTCTCTTTCTTTCTTCACTTTTGCTGTGGGGTTATTTCTTGTCGCTTATTTCTTACTTTGCTCATTACGATCTTGACTGGTTTCCGCTGGTCATCCTTTCTCTACGGACATTTCTGTACTCTTTCACTTAAAATAACTCGTTCTTGTATCCTTTCATCCGTTGACTTAGTGTTTCAGAATGTCGTACATTTCATGCTGTTTTTGTCTAGGTATTCCTGCTTATCAGAATTTTGCTTATCTTTTCTGGCTTTCCTAACAGTTGTATGATGCATGTATCCGAAATTAATATATTTGACAGATGAAGTTGTATCGTGATTACCAAACTGGTAAGCATCATTTATATATTATTTATTATTACTATTTATTATTATTATTTTTATTATTTTATTACTTTGTTGTTGTTTTTTCGGTTGTTATTTTATTTTTTTATTTTTTTTTTGTTGTTGTTTTGTTGTCTTCTTTTTTTTTTAAGAAAAGAGTTTTGTTTTGAAAAATAATCTATTTAGCTATTAAAATGCTTGAAAAACACCATTTTTTTTAATGTTCATTTCTAAGTAAGTTATAAGCTGTGAGTTTAAGCTGAGAATAATGCGGTTTTATCATTACAACATTTTTTTTAAATAAGATAAAATAAAAACTGAAGTAATGAAGTAAACATGAAAAAGCACCAAAAACAAACAGTTTATTAATCGTTCTATAAAGACAAATAAAAACAGATGTTAGTTTTCCCAGACTACAGCTGTGATTAATCAATTCAGAACATAACAAGCATATTGCACCAATATTTCATTGTACACTTTACATGTTCGACATAATGTGGTCCATGCAGGTTGTTACCTTTTCAGTATTGATCAGTAAGTATCTAAACTGAATAAAAACACAAACTAATATGGTTTCTTTTGTTAAAGTTAAGTATCAAATTATCAAATATAGTATTAAGTGCATAAAATGATATTTGATAACATGAAACTTAACACTAATTTCTTTTTAAGAACAACAACAACAACACATATACACACACAGTAACTTGGAAATATACTGAAAGTATTTAGGCAACGATTTATACACACTGTGCCAGTAAAACGTTAATAAATCAACATTAATCATGAACTTCATCGGGAATCCGAAAGAATTAAATTAAATTAAGTTTTTTGTTGGGAGTCAGTATTATTTTAAAAAACAAACTACCCCCGTTAACTGTGAATCAATTACTGATAGAAGATTTGATTTATAATATATAATTTATGTCTCGGGAAAGATAAACATGTCGAGTATGAAAATAAAATCAGAGTGGTGACAGCTGATTTTTTCATATATAAAATAAATTTATTTCTCACACACACACACACACACACACACACACCTTATATACACATACATTCAAACATACATACATTATTATCTTTTTTTTTAATTATTGCACTAGATTATTAAATATATTTATTTTATTTTAATCACCATCATCGTCGTCGTTATTATTATTATTACAAACAGAAATGTTCTACATTTCAGTTCAGATGGTGTATTAATGTTTAAGTAGAATAATGTATGGTAGCACTTAAAACCATGTGTAATAAATATAATAAATTATCTGATTTTTCTTTTAAGTTCCCTGATGTTATTGTTATTGTTTTTATTTTTTTTCGACAAGATGTCCTTTTAGCCATACCTGGAGATCGAATAATTGGAGGCACCGATTCAAACATAGCAGACTTCCCTTACATTTGTTCTTTGGTGTACTCTGGATATCACACGTGCGGCTGTGTCATCATATCAGCAAGCAAGATTCTTACGACAGCTCAATGCGTCGATGGGAGAAAGTGAGAAATCAAAATCAAACTTATAGTGACAGAAGTTTTGGAGACCTTAGGAGAGATGTGAGAATAGTGGAGTGTCATGTTTACAGTGTCAGAGAGAGAGAGAGAGAGAGAGAGAGAGAGAGAGAGAGAGAGAGAGAGAGAGAGAGAGAGAGAGAGAGAGAGAGAGAGTCGTAATATAAATTTCTAATCATTGGCTATATTAAATTAGTTAACAAAATGGCTTAAATGAAAAGGAATGTTTTTTTGTCCTTTTTACAAAGTCATCTTTATCTTAAATACTACATTACATAAAATAATACATTTTATAGTTATTAGTACAGACTGAAATATAATACAGAAGCAGTAGTAGTAGTAGCAATAGCAATAGCAATAGTAGAAATAGGAGGAATAGGTGTAGTAGTAGTAGTACTAGTAATTTCTAGTATTGTCCATTTTGTAGGTGTTGTGTGTTGGTAGTATGTCATTTATCGATGATAATACTTTAGTATATAATTACATTTCTTCACAGCCCAAGCCTCTTGGGAATTGTTGCTGGACATACAGATAGAACAAAAGGGGTTGTTATACCACTGCAAGACGTCAAAATGGTTAGTGTGCATTTACGTTTGTCATGCACCATCGTTTATTCCAGGAATCTATTTTTAACGTGTTCTATTAATTTAAGATTAATTTCTAATACAAAAAGATATGGTACCGATATAAAGCTGGTTAATGGCTGGCTGTATCGTAGCAGATACATTCTTGTTTAAGTCTTTATATGTAAATCATAACAAAAGCATTATGTTTTATTTTCCCCTAGATTAATTCATTATTATTATTATTATTATTATTATTATTATTATTATTATTATTATTATTATTTCCGTTTTAATTAGCATGAAGGATTCAATACCGGAATTTATAAATCGTACAACGATGTCGCCATTGGAAACCTAGAGAGTCCACTTGACCTTTCGAATCCTCTGATAGAGGCAGCGACATTAGCAACAGGATCAGATGACTTTGCTAATCAAACCTGTGTTTTCACTGGCTGGGGGAGCACCAACTGTGTGGCTTTATTATTATTTCTATTTATCTCTTTCAATATGAGTTTAGTTGTTTATCGACATTACAAAATTAAAAACAAATATAATTCGAAAGTATAGTTTAATTACTATAAAAACAAGAAAATATAATTTGTGGAATCCACAAGGGTAGAATATCTAAGGTTTTTTTTTTTTTTTTTCATAATAATATCTGATTATTTCATTCCGTCGATAAATGTTTACTTATAAAACAGTTATGGGTGTTCTTACGTTCTCGAGTTCCTTACGAGTTAGATTATTATTATTATTATTATTATTATTATTATTATTATGATTATTATTATTATTATTATGTCATCATCATTTATTTATGTATTATGTTGGCTAAGCAAATACAGGCATCGATTAAGAAGCACGTGTATTTTTATTTTTTTTAAATCTCTCTTGGTTAAAGGTTCGAAATAATTTTGAAATATTGCTGTCTTTCAGCAACCACTGTATTCCCGACTATTCTTCAAGAAGTAAATTTAACTGTTATATCCAATGAAGTTTGTCAAAATAATTTTACTACCATTAATATTGGCGAAGGTCAACTTTGTGTACACGAGGATTACAAAACAATTTGCCTGGTTAGTTTAATTTTCAAAAATGCAGTTATTCTTTTGTTTTGTTTTGTATATTTGATTTTGTTTTTCTTTCTTTTGTTCTTTTCTTTTTTTAATTGTTTTTATTTGGGGGTTTTTCTTTATCGTTTTTCATTTCTTCCTCTTCTTCTTCTTCTTGTATATAAAAATATCATCTACATATCTTAAAATACAAACATCTAAACATTTCTAAGCTGTAAAAGCCATCTAAATTGTAATTTCAATCTGTTATTTTTTAAAGGCTGATTTGGGAAGTCCTTTAATTTGTAATGGAGTAGTCGCTGGTTTGGCGTCTTTTGGAGTGCTCGAGGATGGAACATGTAGTTATACCTATCCAGCAGTGTTCACAAGAATTAGTTATCACAAGGACTGGATTATGAAATAGGAGAGCCATACAGAGTATGATACAGAACAGATATATAATAATATTTAATAAACACTTTCTGTTGTGTTATCTTTCTATATTTTGCATGTAAACATGAATATTTACAACAGTCTATATTGCTATCTATTAAAAAAACATCAGATTTCAATAATAAAATATATTTTAATATCTTTCTTCTCTCCCTTTTGCATTCATATACAATTTTAGAATGACAGTGTGGCAAAAAGCCCACTGTAAGCAAGACATTAGATGGCTGCTTCCACTGAAGCTAGTCGACTCAATCCAGATGCAAGTTATCGAGGCTCAATCACGTACAAAATATTACAAATATTTCAAGACAGAAATAATCAAGAAAACAATACAGATATGGGGGGGACTTTTCTTGCTCCACGATATGAAAGAAATATATTACATACATTATATCTCAAGAAGATTAATGGGGGCAAGATATTTATAGAAAAAAGGCCCAGATGTATTACGTTTTCATCTCTCTTTTAAATCAAAAATGTATTACACTATCTGTAGTAGTAAACATTTCTTAATTACCTCCCCTTTATTTATCACCTTCGGGGATCATCGGCATACATTACGAGGTTTACCATGGGGGGAATAAAATGAACCGGTGTTAGACATACACCAGCAAAAGATACCCAGTCATAAAATCAATCTGTAATTTTCTTCTCCGGCGTTCTTTTTTTCTTTCTTTCTTTCTTTGTTATTTTATTTTATTTTATTTTATTTTATTTATTTATTTATTTATTTATTTAATTCTTATAACTTTTCTGAAACGATATTTTAGAGTTAAAACTATAATAAATATATCCAGATTTCAAAATTGATCTAATACTTGTAATAGGCTATGATTTAAATTGTATCAAAACTCAACCGTAGAGAATGTTAAAGGTAACATCTTGAAAAAACGTTCGAATTCAATTGATCTTATTTACGGAATGGGCCGATGTTTTCCGAGAGTGATTAATAGCTATCAAAAAGGTATTGAGAACACTTTTATTGTATGCAGTATTTTTAAGATATAAAACTATATTGGTTATAGCTTTATAATAAATTAGAACGTAAAAACACCTGCCAAATTTCTTTCACGAAGAACCGAGGTAAGATATAATTATTAATTCTGAATCTTTTGCCAATTTCAATTTGGAGTTGGAGTGTTAAACTGAAGTAAGTTTGTGACAATTTCCGGATTGAGATTTCTATTACATAGTTACGATGACAGTAACTATAATAATTTTCATAAAAAGAATTTTAACAAAAAAATAAAATAAAAAATAAATAAATAAAATTCAATTAAATTAAATGTTCAGAGATAACCGGAAAGTTAAGAAAAATGCACGAGTCGGTTTTGAAACATTAAACGAAAACTAAAAAGTAAAATATTTTTTATTTGTAACATCAGCTCCATTAGGCTTGATTAGGCCTGAGAATGATTGAATTAGAATTAAAAATCACTTAATTTCTTTCGTTCTTTTTATTTTATTTTATTTTATTGTTATTATTTTTTTCAGTTTCTTTTTTGGTGATGTAGAAATTTTAAAACCGGTAATTATTAATTCTAATATAATATGGTAACAAAATAAAATGTTTGGTTGAATGTTTTATTATTGTCACCTCTTACTCTGAAATGCACAGGAGAAAATTTGACTTACTGACATTGCAGACTTTGAAATTAATTACTGACAGTGAAGACAAATTAGCAAAAATGAATAATTAATTATAGTTGACAGTTACTTTGTTTATATATTTATTAGAGTTTTGATGTGTCATAAGAATGGGGAAAAGTTCAAGTTCTAGTTCATCAGATTCATCAGATTATGAGTGGAAACATCTTCCCAAGAAGGAGAAAAAACGTCTTAAGAAGTTGAAGAAAAAAGCTAAGAAATCTGTAAGTAAAAACATTGTTTATTTTCAGGTTAAATATTTTATTTGTAAATTAATTTTTAATTATATATATATATATAATCACAACTGCTTCTTACTACATGGTAATAATAATAATAATATAAAAACAATCAAAAGCAATAAAAACATAAAACTAATGACAACACTGGGTAGTAAAACCATAAAACCAATCACAATGTTTTTTCAGCATTTGATGAACAGTTTTAGTTAGCTTAATAGTTACGATCTGTTTGTATTTCATGGCTGACTGGCTAACTATAATTGTAGAGTAAGATTGAAAAACAAATGGCTATACACAACATTAATAAAATTGTTATTATTTTACTGCTTCAATAATTAATATTAATTTAATTTTGACGATTTTTATTATTTGTGCTGAGTGTTCTTTTAAAAATTATTGTTTGGCAAATGATTAGAAGGAAAGAAAGAAAAAAGACAGAACTAATAAAAATTAAAAATTGTAAACCTTTTTCTTTTCAGGGTGTTTACTATAGAGGTTGTGTTGGACCTGTAAGTATTAAGCATTTGTCTTTGAAAAGTATTGATAAAACTGTTGCAAGTAATCTTTAAACTGTGTGTAAAACTTATCAGTTAAGAAAGGGATAGAGACTGTATATATTTTTCATATTTGCCTCCAAAAGAGATAAACTGTTATGTGTGTCCTTTCTTCAGTCTTTAAAATGGATTTAACAATATTAAATATATTTGTTATTCCGCTATGTTAATAAAATCCTAAATTAAATTATTTTTCAGCAAGGGTATGTTCCTGGGTTTCCAGCCCCTCACTTAGAATATGAGAAACATGGAAAGCACGGAAAGCATGGAAAACATGGCAAACATGACAAACATGACAAACATGACAAACATGTGGCTTACCCTCCAGCAACAGGCTATGGTGTTCCTCCTAATCCTGCATACCCACCCACTGGGCAAGGATATGCTCCACCACCTGCTGGATATCAGGCACCTCCACATGGTGGTGGCTACCCAGCATCACAGCAACCACCACCATATGGACAGGGTAGATATATTTGTTGTGAAAATCTTAGTAACATATGTAGTATAATTCAAACTTACAACTGTTTCGTTCAGTATATAATTATATATGAGGCAGTGAAGAAGAGTCATTTTTTTTTTCTATCCTTACAATTCATTTTCTTTTAATGTCTTAATCTAGAAAAGCTTGATTTTGCAAAGAAAAAACTGTTAAATACTTATTTAATTTAATTTTTTATTTATTTTTTGTTTTGACATATAAATGTAGTAAAAATGTTTTTCTATTGTCTGACATTTTAAATTTTATTTTCAGTTCCACCTCCTGGTTCCTATCCACCACCACAGCAAGGAGGATATCCACCTCCACAAGCAGGGTACCCACCTCCACAAGGAGGATACCCACCACAACAGGGAGGATATCCTCCTCCTCCTCCTCAGTCAAGTAAGTTTTATTGTAATGAATATTTGTATTGTACATTAGTTAAAAAATTTTTTAAAAATGTCAAATGAAAAAGGTTTATCTAAATCAGAATATATTAAAATCCTAGAATTTTTTTACAAAATAGACAATCTCCAATAATATTAATAATATAATTTACATAATAAAAATTGTTCAGGAAACCCAACCAAGTTCTGTTTTGGGACATCCTTTCATTTATGGGTTTGATGGTTGTTTCTGAAGTACATTTTTTTATTTCAGATTATCCAAGTGGACCTCCTCATTACTAAACAGGTGTTTTCACACATGTAAAAGAATTCTACATGTTGATGTGTTCAGCAGTTTTTTCACTTGTGACATATTTACCTTAATTGATATGATATATTTAGTTAAATATATATCTTTGAACCTATTACTTTTTAATTCCATTGATGAATTTATAAATGTGATTAAGTTACCCATTTTCATCAGTTATAACATTTACACAAAAATAATGAAGATTACTTTCACATGTACATGGAAATATTTATTAATATTTGATTCTTATTTAGTAATAAAAAATTTGTGGTGCTTTTATGGCATAATTGATGTGGCATCTTTGTAACAAATCAGTGTTTATATGGCATTAATATATGTTATGCTGTATATATCCTGTGATTAATTGCCTTACCTTAATTTGTTTATTGTCTGGTGAAGGATATATATTTTTGTTATTTTTATTTTATTTTTTGTTTAAATTTGTTTATGGGGCTTTTTGTCTTCAGTTTTTGATTTGTTAATTTTGAATATACTATTGTAAATGCATTTGTATATTGAAATGAAATATATTTATATTTCAAAAAGTTTATACTTTTATCTAATAATGTAAATATAATTTTTAAAACAATTTTGTCACATATTTATTGTCAGTTATTATTCAACTTTGAATGATTTAAATTGAATCTATTATTTATATACTCGTGAAATGATTATTTTATGACTTTCATTATTAGGAAAATCAAGTGTAATATTATAGAATAAAGTATAAATTTTCAAACCAATTTGACATGTATTCTTTTTATTCTTTCTAAATTTAGTTGTTATATATTATGAATACTGTATTCAACAGTTTTAATACATTAAATTTCTGAAATTAATCCATCCTTAGCCATAAATAAAAAAAATTGGCAAAGATTTTAAAATAATATAAAATAATCAAGTTTGTGACGTTCAGAGATGGAGTGGCCCAAAGTGCTGGTATGTCATTTATGAAATAACAGAAGAAAACAAAAATATTGCACAAATTTTGAGATTTAAATAAGGCTTAAAATATTTGCTTTTATTTGATTCCTTTGACTACATTTTGGAATTAGGCTAGTTTATCAAACTGAAGATAAATATTGTCCTTTTAGCAGGCATCATTATAGAGAAACAGCAACTGCCATTATTTGTTGGCAATGAATTGGATTAAATAAACCTTATTTGGTGTTCTCTTTTATCTTGTTTTCTGCATAATTATTTACTGATTTTGCAGTAATATTTGTTGATATAATATTTTCTACTTATTTTATTTAACAGTGTTGCAATAACAGATTCATTACTAGCACGTTTATAGTAGTAGAAAATAAACTCTTGTCCAGACTAAGTCAGTGGTTCATCCAAAGGAGAAAGAAGGCTACCTGTTATACAGGTGGTTGTACATAAGATTTATCTGTTTAGAGAACCAGAAGGTAGACAGAATAGGAAGCATATTAATTTGTTTGAAAATGCCCTTGTTTGTATCTGGTCTTGAGATCATACACAAAAGCAGTTGGAAGATGGGTCTGTGATAGGATGCAGATTTATACCAGCTATGTAACTTGGATTTAATACATTTTGACTGTAGGCATCTGACCTGCAGAGGCCATAGGTTATTAGTATGCAAGACATTACTTAAGTTGGTAATGTGCCTTGTACTGACCTATAAAATAAGGTTTGATGTTGAGAAATGTTTATGTATACTTTATAGACAAGTGAATTAAGTAAAAAAATAAATATAATCCTATGTTTTTTCTGCAAAATGTACCTTTTCACTGACTGAAGTACATAAAGAAATGCAAACAGTTTTTTCTAATTTTGAGTGACTTTTCAATTTTCAGTAATGTTCTCATTTTTGGTCTTTATCTTTCTTGTTTTGCCAGTAAATACAAATTATATATGTGTGTGTGTGTGTGTGTGTGTGTGTGTGTGTGTGTGTGTGTGAATATAAAACTACAACATTACTACTGAAAAACATCAATATATTTTTTCATTAATATTATATATGCATGTTCTAGCCAGTAAGTATAAATTAAATATAATCAATATCACAACATTAAAATTGAAAATCTTCAGTGGATACTGTGCATATTATATATGCACATGCAGTGTTTGTAAAGTATATTTAACAGATTTCTAAACAATTTCAAACAATTCCATCAGAGACCCGTTATATAAATATATCTAATTAAAATTCCTAAACTTTTTACTCTTGTCTTAAAAACTATTGATTATGATTTTATGGTATTTAAATCAACGGGAATCTGAAATTAAATGAATGGGTCTGAGTAAGAGAAACTGAAAAAGAAGTGCTGTCAAATGCATGTGAATTTTTTTGGATAATGTATTGTTTGTTTGTTTTTTCTCCAAATATTTTTATTTTACTGTTTTATTTTGATTTATTCTTTTTTTTTCTTTCTTTTTTTTCACTTAATTTTATTCAGATTTATAAATTTAAAAAAACTATTTTATTCATTGATTTATTTATTTATTTTTTTTTTTTTTTTTTTTCTGCTGATTATATTTATATATATTTATTTTTCATTTAATCATTAGCAGATCATCAGTATATGACATTAGAAAGAATTTGTTTTGGTATTTTGATAATGTAAACAAAGGACAGGATGATACACATTTCAATATGTTTCAGATCTTATCTTTTTATTTCATTGATTTGTTTAGTAATAAAACAAGGTCAAAGGAGATACATGAAAGAGTCATTAGAATCTACCAAAATGAAGCAAAATTATCTTTTGTCAATCATTTATATTACAATGAATTTAAACATATCCTCTGTAAAGTTGACATCCATAAAATGGAAATATTTACATCATTATGTTCATATAAAGCAATGAAGCATAATATTAAAAGAGAATATGTATACATTACTTAGGTTAAAAAAAAAAAAAAAAACTCAAACTAAGATTAAAAAAGACGAAATTGGTTCTACAATTGTAATTACTCTAAAATTTCCACTGCTGTAAATAACAGTTGAAATAAAGGTTTTTCCCTATTCCTAACTGACCTCAAGGCTCCTGCTAATCTAGCTGTTAAGAGTGCTCATATCTTTTTCTTTACGTTAAGAGTAGGAAAAGAAATGTATATTGTTCTATGTCCCTGTTCATTTATTGTACAATGATAGATTTAGCTAAGTGGGAAGATGCTGTTAATCTGTTAATAGATAATGGGATACCCAAGGATAATAACCATTCATTATAATGCTTTGATCAGACTTTTCACAAATAATAATTATTCCCATATATACCTATGGAATAAATAAACATCCATAATTACTGTCTCATTTAAAACCAGTGACCAGTTTATGCTAATACTAACATATAACAATGAAGGAGAAAGAAAAAACATAAACTGATAAAGGCATGTTTTTATTTTTGATGTACATTTTTTTAATTTGTAAGTATGAGTGTATGTGCTTAACTATTTCAACAATAGATTTTAATTAATAATTTTATTATTAGAAATAAAGTATTATTTAAAAACAACAAACAAATCAAAACAAAAAGATATACAGATCATATTTAGCTATAAATTTTACTGCAAAAGATATATCCTGACTGAAAGTGAAAGTCACACTCAGTTTTTCTTTTTTTAAATATTCATTTAAATAACTGATTTAAATTGTTTCCATGATGCTCTTGTCAGTTTTAATTTGAAAAAAACTAAACATGGATCTATTTTTTTGTATTATTATTATATTTTTGTTTTCTTTTTAACCTTTCTGCAGTTAATTATCTGTTGGGAAAACTGATAGAACAAAACGTATAGTTTTTATCTGCTAAATGTACATTTAGTATGTTTCTTTTTTTCAACAATATTTATTAATTAATTATTCTAGTAATATTTGACTAAAATGTATATCTCTTTACAGACTTTGAGAACAATCTTAACAACTTCATGTTCTGTTTTGTCATTACTGCCTATCTATAGATTACGTTTGAACATATCTATCACAATAAATAATGATGATGATGATAATTCTTCATCAATTTTCTGTTATTTATCTACATCATGTTACACGTAACAGCATATATGTGTCTAAAATCCAGATGTAGGCTTAAATTTTATTTTCAATATTGAGAACTCAGAGCACTTGTGTTTCATATTTACTGGAGTAGCAAGAAGAATTTATGATTTGAAGTCAAACAAAGAGTACTGTCACTGAACACTTCAAAGTCCACTTGACCTGATAAATCCACTGACACATTAACAATAGCAACTGAACAAGAATATCTGGTGCAGGCAGTTCCTGCACTTTCACAGAGTAGACTAGTATGAACTGTAAGATGGTGTATGGCTTATTGATTATCTATATAAGTTTATTTATTTATTTATCTAAACCAGAAAACTAAGTATATGGTAATTGTATAACCAGCATACATAAAGCTTGGCCTTTGATACACCAATCTTGGGTTACCTGTTAGAACTAGAAATATAATCAAAGTTTGGTTGTGACCAAAAGAATTCTGAGTTAAAAAAATGTTTATTTTTTTTCAAATATCAGCTCAGTTTATTATTATTATTTCGTTTTTAATTCTTAATCAACCCCCTAAATAGATATTAGGAATATAGCTCAAAATTATACCAACAATTTAAAAAAATTGATGAAGATTTGCATCAGACTACATAAATAAATACTGGCTTTATATTTTTGACATTATCTAATGTCTTTAGGAATGTACAGTACTATTACAGTGTATACTTCATTATGTACAGTCTATATCTATTTGTCCGTCTACCAATCTATCTACATATAAACTTGAATTTTAGTGTTTATGCCAATCATGGGCAAAATGCGGCCCATGCGGTTTTCTGAGTGCCCCTCCTATTTTCAAATAGTGTTAATTCAAAATTTATAACATGAGTCTATTTTGTATTTACTAATATACAAAAAACACATGTAATTTTTTTTATTATAACAGTTCCTGAAGTAAATGAAAATGAAAAATTTCTTATAATAAACTCTATGTAAAAACTCTACATAAAAACAAAATCATCTAAATTAGTACCTGTGGCCCATCTGAGGATGAGCCATGTCTCATGTGGCCCACTTGTCGAAAAAGGTTGCCCATTCCTGGTTTAACAGTTGGTAAAGAAATGAACAATAACTGAGATAATTTATAACAGCAGTATATTTTCAGTAATAAGTATTTAATTTATGATACAATCTTTGACACCACAAACCACCATACAGCATGCATGAGATAAGATATGGCCTATATCAAAACTGCAAGCTTACCTTCACTAATTATAATGGTTATAATTTTATTTTGGTGAAATTTGACAGACCCTAATGTATATAAATAAAACGGTTTTTATTTTTAAATGAAATGTATTGATAGAAGCAATAAATATACATTACTTCAGTAGATTCAACTTCTGCAGATGCTTTTGAGAACCATCACACTTATAACATTTAAATTTTTTATTATTTATTTTATTTATTTTTTTACTTATTATTATTATTACTATTATTATTATTTATTTGTTTTTATTTGTTTATTATTTATATTTTTATTTATTTTTATTGTTATTTTTTTTTTTCTTCAGAAAGAAATAGGTGAGAATAATTATTTACTCGGGTAACATTTTTCATCCTACACCGGAGGAAGTTACCGTACTTTTAGCACCTGTTACAACAGTGTAAGTGTTAGTGTTACGAAGGGAGTGAGCTAATTTTGCTTTTATTATTACTGTTATGAGTTAGGTTCGTGTTTCATGAAATATTTTGATTATACAGTTCTAATAAATATATGGGGTGGGGTTGTAATGAAAATATTTTACACTCTTATACTCGTCCTAATATAGTACTTAATAACTTTAAATTAAATAACTATGGGACAACTAGACTTTTGAAGTTTGTTTTTGTTTTAACTCAAAACGAAATTTTTTTAAGAATCTTTTGGAACTAGAGGAGCTAATTCGAGTCATTGGTAGATTGTTAAAAACACCGAAGAAAAGTATTCATGTAATCCATATGGATTTTTGTCACAGTCCGTAAACTACGATTGATAAATGAACGTTCATCACTTCATGGCTTCTAATTTTCTATTCAGTTTATCTTGTTTATGATAGTCCTGTTTGATAAATTTAGATAATTATAAATATAAATATAATTTAATGTGTAATTACTTCCTAAATGAATTAATAATTTAGCCTATATATTGAAACAGGTCTGTTTGCTTTGTTATAACATTGTTTTCAAATAAGCAATGAATATTTAAAACTACCTTTTCTTTTCCTTTTTTGTGATTGGTTATATAATGTAATTTTTATATATATATATATTATTATTATTATTATGTATATCTGTTATTTGTGATAATGACATTAATCTGCTTATTGGTTTATTTTACTGTCAAATTTAACTGAAGAATAGGTTCAAAAATAGTTGTTTTCATACCTATATATGCAAATTTTAATAATAATGTTTTTTTTTTTTTTTTGTTTTTTTTTTTTTTCAGATTTTCCTCATGTTTACTTTGATTGGCTAGACATTTTGAAGTATGTGTAGAGCACTGAAATTTGTGCAGACAACATCTTGCTGCCATGGATGTATATATATGATTCAGACAGTACGAACCATAAGTCACAGGACACAACACACATTAAAATATGGGTACACTGTTTTCAGGGGTAAATGCTGTTATAAACCAGAGGCTCAGGTCTCTCATCACAATGCATTCAAATATACTGATTGCTTGAGGACTACTTCTTTTGTGAATAATTACCATGATCATTGCACAAGATATCAAAATCTACAACCGTCTCAACAGTCAGTTCATTTACATTGCACTCAAACACATTTAGCAAGTCACAGGCCTCTTTTAGGACATCATTATTATACTGGTTTGTTACTGACAAACTATAATAACATAAACTGTTCCAACCAAATACGTTACTTCTCCTCTGAAACCTATTACAGTTATTTCTCACCTGATTTTTTTCCTATTGGATTTGCCCAGAAAGTTCTTGAGCAGGTTCATGATATTACAGGTTTGCCTTGGTGGGCAAGCATTTTGTTTACAACATTTACTTTAAGGACAATAATTACACTACCTCTAGCTGTTCATGCCATGAAGATAATTGCCAAAGTGGAACTGCTGCAACCTGAAGTAAAAGAACTGTCAAATGAACTGAAGAAAGAGGTGGCCATGGCTGTAAAGAAATTTGGTTGGTCACAGCCAAAAGCTAGGCTAAAATACAATGTGACAGTAAGGACAAAATTATATTTATGTAAATATTCCAAATTAAGAAATTATGGAATCCTACACCAAACATAAAAATTGGGTTTCTTATAAGACATTAATTAGTATCAGTAGTGATGAGGTTAATTGGAATACGTTTCTTCGTTTTGTCAGAAAGTTCTTACTGTATATTCTGTTTTTTTAGTGGTGCATATGGTTCATAAAGGCTAATAGAACACACCCTATGAAAAAATACTTGATTAGTTTATTTTAACTAAACATTTCCTTGCACTTCTGATTTTCAGATGAAAAAGCTGGTAAAAGATCTCTATGTACGAGATAATTGTCATCCCATGAAAGCATCTGTATTAGCCTTGGTACAGTTGCCTATGTGGTTCTGTCTGTCATTTGCTTTGAGAAACATGAGTGGTGCTGTTCCAGTTGCAGGCCTGGGTTGGTACATTCTTTTTTTTTACTTTCTAATTTTCTCTATATATCAAAAGTATCTTTTGTCAAACTCTGTTGTTCACATTATTTTTCAACCAGTGGATATGTTATTACAAGTTCATATGATACATACCACTCAATAAGTTTTATGAGTTTATTTAAAACTAAGACCCTGCACCACTTAGAGAAATCACATTAAGTGCAAGGAATTTTATATTTAATAAGCTGTTTTAGTGATATGGTATTTATTATGAGGATAGCTACTATTGTTATTTAATTAGGTCTTGAATTTTTGGAATACAAATGGCTTAATATAGTTATGAACATATTTCAGTTTTACCAGTCTTGTGTCCAAGCTTAATAACAGAAGGTGCTTTATGGTTCACCAACCTCACTGTTCCAGACCCTACCTGGATTATTCCAATTTCCATGGGTGTCTTTAATTTACTCAATATAGAGGTATATTTAATATTGATTAGTACTAAACAGTTTCTTTTTTTAAATAAAAATTTTAAATTCACTTTGTTTATTGTTATTGAAGGAGGTTTTCTATATTAGCTGTGTTTCTTAAATGAAAAAAGAGAAATAAAAGCATTACAAGTTGTGAAAAAGAGCAACCTTCTGTTACATTATTTAATTTGAAAGAATATCACAAATCTATCATAACCACATGCATAACTGTGAAGTGACTAATATATAAGTATAACTGGCAGTTTGTAACTGTTTCTTTTTCAGATCCATGGACTTGAAAGAGAAAACCCCAAAAGAATGCAAAAGATTGTAACCAATTTTATGAGAGTAATTAGCATTTTAATGATAGGCATTGGAGGACTGGTACCAACTGTAAGTAGCAAGTAGATACATCAACTGTATGTCACATAATATAAATTTTAAATGTACACTGTATATGTATGTTTTAAATTAAATAATTTTGTAAAAAATATAAAGTATATCTGAGGTGGGTTTTTTTACATTCTTGTTTTAAAATTCTTGGATAGTCATACAATCCAAAACTGAATAATTTGACACAATATTCAAAATTCTGAATTATATATGAAATTTGTAATAAAATAAAAATAATAAGGAATTTGCATTACATATTGCATAGAAAAAAACTGAAATGAAATAGCACATCCTATTAAAAAAAGGGGAAAAAAAGAAATCAAAATACAATATTCACACAATTTACATATTTGTTTTCATAAAAAAAATGTTTTTTTAAATAGTTTACTAGATTTCTCCATCCCTAAAAACCACAAAACACCAATAACTGCATCTGTATGTCACTTATATTTTGCTTTCAAATATACAAAAACGATCATTGGACAAAAAATAATGAATTGGTCATTTAGATATGAATTCAGTAAAGAATATGGCATTCATATCCAGTAACACATGTGGCAGAGGAAAATAATTTCTCTTCTTAAACAGTAATACATACTGAGTGTTTTCTATTCACTATCCTTCTAACTTGTTCTAACTTCTGTTTCTTTTAATGTTCATTATCAAATACAAGCTTGTTCTCTTACCTTTGACCAACACTTTAATTTCTGTTTTTAGAGTATGAGTCTGTACTGGTCATGTTCAAGTTTGTTTGGTGTTATCCAGACACTTGTATTCAAATCAGTACGTGTCAGAAGAGCTCTTGGAATCCCCAAGACACCAAGAGAAAGTAGTACACCATTCAGAGATCTTTGGGCAGCAGCAAGGAAGAAATACACATGGAAACGAAACTGATATTATGGAGTAATTTCTCTGATTTCAGTTATTGATCATCATTACATGTTTGTTTTTTTCTGTGTTTTTTGGTTTATTTGTTTGTTTTGTTTGTTGTTGTTCCTTTTTATTATTATTATTTATTTCACAACTAGCCTATTTAAAAAGTATTTTATTGTCCATTGTTTATATGTAAATATGTATTATCAGATGACAAAAGTTGACACATAAATGATAAAGTATATTATTTACATCTGTAATTATATAGAATATTTCGATTTTATTAACCAAAATACATATTTATTTAAGAGACACACAATTCTGATAACTGATGATATTTTAATTATATAATTGTTTCAGAGTAATTTTATTTAATATTATTTTTGTATATTTTACACATGATTTTTTCATTTTTCAATGAAGTAAATGTATTGGTTATTTTGGATTTTGTTTGTGTGTGTGTGTGTGTGTTCAGGGGTATTTGAAATGTTTAAAAGTAGAATGCATTTTATGTAAAATATATGAATGAGTTGAAATAATAAACCCAACATATTATGTATACAAAAATGTGATGTTTTTACTAGCAAAATGAAATAAAAGCCACTTATTTTCCATGTAATGTATGTTTGCTGTTGTATTTGATAAATAATTTTTTTAAATTTGTGACTCATACATAATTCTCTCTAGCATCTGTTTATTGTCATGGAAGCAAAGATTGCATTGTTTTTCTCAACTGCCTGTTCACAGTATAGACTACATGGATCTTTCAAATATAATATTAATATTTTGTGTAAGGATTTTAAATTTTAGTTATTTATAAAAATTTGTTACTTATTAGACAGTGTTGGTAAATCTTCATATGTGGGAAATAGTACAAAATTACTCATTCTTAAAACAGACAAAATGATAAGTTTAATTCTATGAATGTGTTTTTCATGATTTGAGGATAACTATTAAAGCTGGGTTAAAGTTGATACAGTATATTTTATAATAAACATTTTTACATTAATATAAGCTGACTAAATCTGATTTTATAATACTGTTGTATATTGCTGCTTACAGTAAGATGGGTTTATTCCATATCGTTTGTAAAAGTACCTTTCCAGACTATATCTAGTAATTGAGATAATTCACTATCGCCAATTATATATATATTGACTATAGCGAGATAATAAAATAATGTGAATTAATAACAGCAAATAAAACGAGTCAAAAAAAATCATTTCTCTCTCATGCTCAAAGGTGTCATTTAAAGTAATGATTAACATATTTTGATTATCCCAGCTTCTGACAATCTACCTAGTTTTAATTGATGTGGTAACTTATTGCCAGACTTTGCCATTTGTTAGGAAATAATATTTCATAATACTGACTTTTTAAATTTTGTTTTAATTACATATATATTTTATATTATTATATATTTTTAAATTTAAAAAGTTTCTTCTTCATCTTCACATGTAAACCTTTCCATTGTTAATGTCATTATTAAACTTGGTTTAACATGTGTAATAAACTTAAGATAACCTAGTAGTTTAAAATGATGTGGAAATTTGTGTTTCATGACTTGCTGGAGGAAAAGGAAACCTGAGATGATTGTTTTGCTTTATTTACACTCTTATCTGTACCAGTGACTAGCACTGTATCATTTTCCTGTTTCAAGATTCACATTACTTGGGTTACTATTCAGCATACTTCTTCATCACTTGATTTAGTTAAGTGCCAGTTATGATGACAAACTCACAAAACTGAGCTTATCAGGCTTCTTCAAAACAATCATTATTTGGGTGCTTAAAAATGAGAATTTTAATTTTCTTACATGTTTTATTCTGTTTACTATACATTGTTGCAAGTGCACAAAAGTGGACAGATGTGAGTGTTGTCATTATTATTATTTTAAAAATTATAATTTTTATCAAACTTTTTTCTTATAATTCTGATAGATTTAATTCTTTTTGTATAATACAGAAATACTGTGATTAAAATGTATTTCAGTTGTATCTGTTGTTGAATTATTTTAATGTTAAATATTCATGCTCACTTTCCTGTGATTATTAACAGAAGCTATTTACTAGTAGTGTATATTTTCAGAAAGACAAGACTGATATAAGTGTACAAAATGATGATTATTTTAGACGTCAGCACAGTAAGTATTAAAAAATTGTGGTTTATCTATCATTGCTACCATTACTATCAAAGTAATAAGATGCAACAAATTAAAATATTATACTTAAATTTATAAATGTTTTATTATGACTTTCCATTGTCTTATCACACAAAAAGAGGCTTGTCATACAAAAAGTAGTTGTGGGTCAATAAAATTTAAGTTTAAACATTTCAAATGTAAACACTTACACAGAAAAGGAAAGCTAGATTCCTATATAAAAGCAAATACAAATAAATTACCTTTCCAAAAAAAGAAATTAAAAATATTTGTATTACAGATTATATAGAGTCAAAAACTTAGAATGTAAATCCCTAAACAAAATACCTCAGTACCATGGAAATTGACTTGGAGCCATTTCTGATACTGTCTCAGCATAAGACCAATTTTACTGGTAACTTGCATTTAAAACAACAGCAAGTGGCTAACAATGTATAATTAGTTACATGCAGTCTGATATTTTGAACATTGCCATCATTTATGTGAAAGTAATAGTTATTTCTTTGAATTTTTAGGACAACATCCATCAAGATCACATAATAGAGTAAGTACTTACTGACATTCCCTAACTAAATTTTCAGAATATTATAGATTCACTGCATTTTAATATGGATTTGTTTTCTGCTTGGACACTTTAAGTAACCAGAGGGGATGTAATTTGAACTTTAAATGGTATATGCAGTATTGTTATTAATAAACTATATAAAAGTAAGAAGTAAAAGCAAAAACTATAATCTGTGAAAACCCTATCAAACACTGAGTCTTTCACCAATACACATACATTCAATACTTACTAACTCAAAATTAATTAACTCACTTGGTTGCCCATTAACTAACTGACTCACTGATTCTTGTTTAACCATGTACAGAAAAAACATGGAAGATGGTCCAGATACAAAAGACCTAAGAAAACCAGAAGACCTGCACAAACCACAGAAGCTACAAAATCAGGACAAACAACAAGACATTCATCAAAAGCTGCAGCTCGTTTAAATGAAATATATCTTCCTGTTCCTCGTCCACCATTTAGAACCATTGACCTGTATTCTTTAAAAGCTAGGATAGCAGCAGCACCCTATAGTGGAGAGTGGATTAGGTACATTTTATCCAAGATTAGATAATTTTGGATGTATCTGAGAGCAGATCTGATAGGTTGATAGTGAATCTTAAAAACTGTATTAGTGCATCAAATAGGTTTAATCAAAGTATAGCAATTTGTAACAAAGTCACAAATTACTTTTATTTTATTCCACTTACATTTTACAGTAAATACTAAGATAGAAAAAAAAAACTGTTTTGGAATAATGTTTGTGGACCACTGTAGTTCTTCTAAGAGTACTTTGATATGTTGATTTGTTCATATTTCAGACTTCGAGGAAATTCAACTTACATGAATTCTGGGCTTGTTGAAGTATACAGACGTGGACAGTGGGGAATTGTCTGTGATGATGACTGGGATATGAAAGATGCATCTGTCACTTGCAAACAGCTTGGATTCAAATAGTAGGTTGTTCTGAAGTATTTTTGCTAATTATTTTAATTTGTTGTTAAAACAATAGCAGTAGCAACAACAAACAAGCTCCTACTGCTACCAATAATAATTTTTAATTTAATTAAAGAAGATAAATTCTTAGTTTAAACATTTATGTTATCAATAATACATAAGAAGTAAACCACTGGTTTCTGATGTATTATATTGCAAGTTTTTTTATTTTATATAGAATTTTTTTTTTAAGTATTAATAGCTATTACTTTAATTTTTATTTTATTTATTTTTTGATTACAGTGGTGCTGTAGCTGCTCTTACTAAAGCTCATTATGGATATGGTAACTACACAGAGAAAGATATTCTCATGGATCAGGTGCAGTGTGATGGACAAGAGAAACACCTACAGGATTGTCTGTACCTGACAAAACATGACTGCAAGCAGCATGAAGCTGCATCTGTTATGTGTAAAGTGAATGAAGGTAAACTAGTTAGGATCTACACATGCACATGCAATTACAAATATTTATGTTTGTATCTGTGTGTGTATAAGCATGCATATATACAATGCAAAAATATAAAAACACATTTCTAAATTTATATTCATATTCATTTGTGATTTGCTTTTCAACACTGATGTGGTAAAGTAACATTTACAAAAGATTGGAAGGTTGGAAAAATCATTGATTTTGTACTGACAAATATCATTGAAGTAGGATACATTCCTCACTGGCATTCTTATACAAGAAGCTATAACATTCAAGTTTGAATCTATATCACTTAATAATTTGCTTAATAATCATGGTGATGAAACATGAAAACATTTTCGATTTATTTTATGAACCAGAATATTTTTAATTTATTATCACAGGTTGTCAAGAAGACTGGATATCAGCATATGGTAGCTGTTACAAATTTTTTGGAGGCGCTAGAAATCTGCGAGAAGCCATGATGAAATGTTATCTGCTAAATGCTAGTTTACTGAATGTTGAAAATCAAGAGGAAAACAATTTCATCTCAAATGTGTTATCTTTGACATCTCCAGGCATTAACATAATTTTCTTTTAATATTTTGTTCTTTTATTAAGTTTAAAATATTGAGGTAAAATTACACATGGTAAAAGTCTGAAGTTTAGTAATTGTCATATTAACATTTATTTTACAATATGTAGATGATACTTACCTGATCAATTACACCATTCAATTTTAAACAACTAATATATTAAGGGACTAGATAATTAATAATAAATTTGTTTTTATTATATTATGTATTATTTTTGTTCTTTTTTATCAGGCTAAATTGATACATTTTGAACTGTTACTGATAATGAAAAAGTATAGATAGGATTTTGAGGAGATTTAGTTTCATTCTGAATTATTATATACTTTAAAAAAAACAAAAACATTGAGGAATTTTTTTTGTTTTCAAAAAAAAAAATAAAATAAAACTTGTTTAAGCAAACATTTAAAATACATATGTGTTACTTAAGGTAAATATATCTGTAGAAACATTTACAAGGATTTTGTCATGTAACAATAATGTATTTTATGAGTTTGTGAACAGCCACTGAAATGTTTTAACTTTTAAATTCAAAAATGTTAGTTAATAAAATTACTTTAAAAACACAAGCTGATTAGTTATATTTAATTTTTTGTTTAAATTTATTATTTCTTGACAGAGACTAGATGGTGGTATACTGGAGGTAAAAGAATTAAGAGGTCATGGTATTGGTTTAATACAGTTGTAACAAAGGAGAGAGTTTCAAGACAGAGAGCTACCAAACGATTAAGAACAAATAAGATTAATATAACATTCCAAAAGTGGTTTCCAGGTATGTATTATTGTCTTTTTAATTAAAATCAAGAAGATATGTAAAATGTTATCCATTAAAATTTGTTAATTGATTTATAATATATTCCTCCAAAGTATTATGCTTCATTAGTTAAAATGTGTCATAAAGAATATAAAAATATATTTAGGATCAGTACATGTTAAATAATATCTGGACTAAAGATTTGAAATAATAAGTAAACAGTTTTGAAAAATGTATCAATATACAACATACACAGATTCATGTGTAATTCTAAATGTTATTCAGTTTCAATATAATCAAAAATGGATGAAGATTTTTTTAATTGTTTTGGTTTTTTTTAGCAGAAAAGACCTAGGAAACAAATAAATTGTTTCTATCAAATATGTTTCCAGATCAAATTTATCTTTTATGAACAGTTTGTATTATCTAGTACCTATCTTTTAATTAGGTTGGCCACCAAATAATTACAATGCACAGCCATCTAAGCACCACCGTCACAACTGCCTTGTCCTCACCAATATGTTTCACCATCCAAGTGGTAACCCCAAAAATGCCAACTATTATTTCTGGTCTGCCTATCCCTGTACAGTATCAGGCAGAAGACTTGATTTCATCTGTGAAAAACCAGCAAAACCTGACCCTGAAGGTTTGTTAATAGAACATTTACCTAATTGATTTTATCACATTACACAAATTGTAAATCAAGCTTTTAATATTACACACACATATACACATGTATATGTATGTACACAGACACGCACACATGTGTAGCTTGTTTTTTTATAAAGAACATCTGATTGAATAAACACTAAGTATTCTAGATAAACTTGTAGAGAGAAACAACAACTGAAAATAAATCTGTTGTCTTTACTTCACCTCCAGTGAATAATCATAAATGTCAAACAAGCCAACAGTTATTTGAAATGTTGTTATTCTAATAGTGTTTAGAATACATTTTATAAATATCATATTTTCAGAATGTTATGTTGGTAATGGTGCCTCCTATCGGGGTATGATGGCACAAACAACCAAAGGCACACCTTGTGTAAACTGGGAAGATTCAACATCAGTGAACCCAAATATTTATCCAGGAAAGGTATTATTATTATTATTATTATTAAAAAACTATATGAATATACATTTTTTGTTTCAAAACAATCATTTTAAAACTAGATCTGCAAAAGATGCATGCACACACATCTTATATAAATATATTTAGATAAGTAATTAATTTTTTTTTTTAAACATTTTTTTAATTTTTTTTATTATAAAATTATAACTTTATGACTAAATCAACATTTACAGATTTTTTTAATCAAAATCATAAACCATTAATAATACCTGGATAGGTATGCATATAAGTATTGTAATATGATTTATTAATTTCAAATTAATTATTTAATTTTTAAGAACAAACATTTTACAAATTATTTTTGTTCCATAAACAATTTTTATAAAATATTTGTCATAACAAAGAAAAACATTTTTTTAAACAGTCCATTAAAAAAAAAAATTCTAAATTCAATTCTCAGAAGTGATTTATATTATTTTCAAGCTTTCATATTTAGGCAGAAACACATATGGAATTAAATTAGCTGATATCACTTTTGTAAGTGTTTATTTCTGATAGGGACTTGGCAATCATAACTACTGTAGAAATCCTGATAATGATGTTCGACCATGGTGCTGGGTAAACCATCATTTGTTAAAGTTTGGCTATTGTTCCATTCCCAAGTGTACAGCACAGCAGTCTGTAACAACCACACCCAGTCCCACAGGTATAATACTAAATTTCAGTTTATATATAAACATATAGCAAGAAGATACTCATGAAACATTTTTTTGTGTGTGTGTGTGGGGGATTCTAGGAGTAATAAAAGATTAATTTCTTTTAATACTAAAGTATAGTGCAATGGATTCACAGCAAATATTGACTGCTTCAGGTTTCTTGAGAAAATGTTTGTTGATTATTAATGTTCCTTACTTATAATATCTTCATAAAAAAAAAAATTAAAATAAAAGTTTTAAATTTGGACTAATTTTAAGTAACTTTATTTTCTATTCCACTCAGGAATCCTCTTACATTTTTGTTGTAACATATCTGGCATACTATTATATAAATAAAAAGCAGTGGCAATAGGAATTATATTTTTCAATAAGTCATGGTATATAAGCTTTTAATTAATTCTTATTCTGATCACCATTTGTCATTTAAGTCTGTAATTTTCTGGATCTATCAAACTAGATATATTGCTGTAATAATAAGCATCATTCAATATTTTTCTCTTTTCTTTTCCTGGTAACAAAACTAGTGTGAATAATATATTAACTGTAAACAATATAATAATACCTTTGTTGCAGTTCCTTTGGGTCGAGATTGTCCAGTAGGTGAATTTTTCTGTTCAGTAAATGCTGTGTAAGTATATTTATACTGATGTTGTGGAGCTCCACCATGGTATTTTTATTAACATCATATGATATTATTGGTATTGTATTTCCCTCTTTATATAATAACATTTTTAAACTAATACTTTTGTATTTTCATTTTAATGTATGATAACAGTGTTGTATTTCCTTGCTAACATAAAAACTATGCGAAATCACCAGTATTAAATCTTCCTTTCAGTATAACAATATTCTCTTACCTGCTTAAGAAACTATAATCATGTAAGACCAGAGAACTGAATCTTCCTTTTAATTATTATAACTGTGTTTTCTTACCTGTATTGTGTCTAATCTTAAATGTAACATAAATTATATGGCACTAATAGAACTACATTTAAGTTTTCATGTAACTGTGTGGTACAGCCAGCAGTTTTTATAGGTTTTGATGTGATATTTTGCAATTTTAATCTAAAATATAGAAATGTTGTAACAACTGCTTGGTGACTTTGTTGTAGTTGTATTCCAGAAGATTATCACTGTGATGGTGAAAATGATTGTGAAAATGGAGAGGACGAAGAAGGATGTGGTAAATTTGCATATACAGTTTGCTATTATGACACTGTTTAACTTGGAAAGTTTTTCTGGTCTATCTATTCTTAGTAAGATAATGTGTAATTGTGATTTTAGGTTCATATACAAATATGTAAATATATATATATATTTTAGAAACAGGATTTTATTAATCACTTCACTACTGAGGTATGTATTTGCTACACAGCGTTATATGTAGAAGTAACCAAAGCATCATATTGGCTGATTAAAATATAATGCAGTACCACAGATTTTCAATTATAACTCAGTTTATTGGGACAACTAAAGTGGTCATGACAGGTATTGGAGAAGTTAAGAGATTAATTAATTTACATTTGTTTCTTTTTCAGCCTACAAAATTGAGAAGTTTGTGAAATACCAAAATAAAGAAGTTACAGCCTTCCATCATAATGCTACCTACATTAGCATAACACTGGAAATGGTAATTTGAAAAAAGAAGAAATATTTATACTGATATTCATTGTATGGATGTGAAATTGTAGGTACATTTATATGTCATGTGTGTATTTGTGTGTATATGTATCACTGTGATGGTGTATATGTTACTGTGTGTGTTTATGTATATAACTATGGTACATGTATATGTTTCATTAATATTGTTAATGAGTTTTTTTGATGTATTCCTTTATTAAATGTATTACTTTTTATTTATTATCCTTATATGAGTTTGACATTAGCAGTTATGAAGCATTTTATTTTAGAGGTGGATGTTTCTCAGAGAATATATGTATGTGTGTATGAATATACATATGTACACACACACAAACACAGACAAAATGTTGTGAGGTTTAAAGTATTATGTATTTACTTTTTTTAAATATTTACTTTTTTTCCTTTTCGTACTGGAAGATCTTTAGCATTGAACTGCATAAGCTTATTAAAATCATGTTTTGTTTCAGTGTGCAAGACACTGTCTGAATTCACGTGTCTTTATTTGCCGCTCTCTGCTGTATGCTCTTTACGAGAGTAAATGCATTATAACAGATGTTAACATTGACATTGTTGGTCAGCTCACAAACAGCACAAAATATGATTATTTTGAGCTCATATCCCAAGCTGGTAGGATATAAATGTGATTTAATAATTATTAAAACACATAAGTTTTTCAAGCAGGGAAATAGTTTTAATATCTTTTTAAATTAAACTTTAAGAAAATATATTAACCTGCATGTACACTCATTCATGCCCCAAAACTATATACAAACCTGTTCAGTTATCATATTATTGGAAAGAGACACATAGACAATATTCATTTACATATACTCACCTTTGCAAATATATGCTTATAGGAATTTGTAATTAAGAATGTAAGAAGACATATTTCACAGAATTATATTTTGTTTTAACAGAGAACTGTACGGACATGTTTCAGTGCAAAAATGGCAAATGTGTGCCTCAAACTGATGTCTGTAATCACCATGATGACTGCAATGACTTTTCTGATGAAGAGGACTGTGGTATATTTATTTTTTTAATTATTTAATCCATTTATTTATTATTTAATCAGTAATTAAAGTGACATCTAATTACTGATAATATGAGTAATATAATTCTTTCTTAAATTTATTGGTTCATTCATTTATTATTTATATATTTTCCATTTACTTATTATACTAATTTTTCTTACCTGACAGTATAAATAAGGTTTATTTATCTTTTTCATTAATTCTGATACACCTACCTGTCTTTCCATCAGTTTTACTATCTACTACTAATCTATCTATCTGTATACATATAAAAAAATAAAAAATAAAAAAACAACTCTAGATATATATTGATTAAAATTTTCATCCTTTTTTTTAAAAGGTGCATGAATATATAATGATGGTTTCATTAATTAATACACACACACAAACACAGTCATATAAATATCTAATTTGTCACAGGAGTAGCTCCACCATTGGAAGTAAGACTTGTTGGGGGAGATGAGCATTCAGGTACTGTGGAAATCAAGTATATGGGGGAATGGGGAATAATATGTGATGATGGTTGGGACATTAAAGATAGCCATGTTGTCTGCAGAATGTTGGGATATAAGTAAGTAAAAAATATTGTCTAAAGGTTGCAATTATCTTGTGAGTTTGTGTATATGTGTTGGAGAGAGAAAAAAGAAGAACAGAGAGAGCATGCTTTTGTATTATAATATATATGTATACAAATTAGAATAAATAAAAATATAAATATGATTCTATGTATGTACACATATGTTTAATATTTTGGACGTACATTGATATATATGTTTTTTGCTGATATGGAAGATATCTATCAGGATATTAAAAGAGCATTCTTTTTCTGTGTCATGACATATTTATAAACATTGAATTATTTCTGATTCTAGTGACTATTGCTATACTAAAACTGTAATCCAAGCAGTTAAATATTTTTGTGAACAGCATCTATGCATTTCTTATATTCATTAGTCCCTATATGTATTATATTTATTTATTTTTATTATCTTTTTCTGTTTCATCAATACTCCAACATGTTGTAGACATGCTGTCATATCAACAATACTTGCTGAATTTGGGCATGGAAATGGAAATATGTTGCTAAGTAAGGTCAATTGTCATGGTAATGAAACAAGTCTGGCTGAGTGTGAAAAACCACCATGGCGAAAACATAACTGCCATTCCTATGAAGCTGCTGGAGTGATATGTGCAGTTGATAAAGGTTTTTAATAATTAATTACATCATTAGTAATATGAAGATTTCTAAAAATCATTTCATAGCTCTTTATTGATAATTCAGCTACTTGTTTTGGTAATTTGAAGATTTTAAAAAATAATTTCGTTTCACTTTATAGATAATTCAGATATATTTGAGTGGCAGTCAAAAGTTTTTTCTCTCATGTTTGACATCTAATAACTATTAATATATGTGATTTTTGTTTTCTCTTTAGGTCCAATCACTGTGGAATTAGTGAATGGTAAAACAGTGAACGAAGGCCGTGTGGAGATAATTCGTGACGGGATTCGGGGAACTGTTTGTGATGATGGATGGGATGATTTGGATGCCGAGGTTATTTGCAGGATGTTGGGATACAAGTATGAAAATGATTTTTTTTTTTTTTTTTTAATTAATTATGTTACTGTTAATGTTGTTGTTGCTGTTGTTATTTTATTATTATTATTATTATTATTATTATTATTATTTACTTTATTTTGTTAAACTGTTTTTCATTTTTAATATTTAAAACAGTTTTATATTTGTAGAGAGAAAAGAATTAATAGTAAGAAAACTTTTTAATCAATTTTATTTGTATTTTATTCTGTCTCATTCTGTTCTATCTTTTTTATTATTATTATTATAATATTTCATTACCTAGAAATGGAGGGACAGCTTACACTAAAGCTGCTTTTGGCAAAGGTACAGGAAGTATTTGGCTGGATGATGTTTCTTGCAATGGAACAGAGGATTCAATTGCTGACTGTGCCAAACCTCCATGGGCAAAACATGACTGTGAGCACACTGAAGATGCTGGAGTTGTCTGCCACTTGCCAGCAAGTTAGAATATACTATTCACCTTTTAGAAATAATATATAAAAACAAAATATTACCATTCACACACACACAAACACACATGTATATTTATATTTATGTATATATATTATTAATTGGGTGCACTGGAATATCTGAGGCTATAGAATCTGTGGGAAGGTGTAAATTAAAAATCTTTTGCTGCTGAATGTCCACAGATTTTAGATTTCATTACAATAATTAAAAAATTATATAGAAAATACAAAAATGTCTGAGGTGTAATTAAACAAATATTCATTTATTTTAATCTTTTCTTTCCATTTTTATTTATTTTTGTTATTATTATTATTATTATTATTATTATTATTATTATTATTATTATTATTATTATTATTATTTCTACTTTCATAATTTGCACTTAAAGAAACAAATAATATTCTCTTCTACAATGTTATTACCAAATAATTTTATTTGCTACAGTACTCTTCTGTTTACTATTAGTAGTAACACTGTTATTGTCATGATAATTATCATTATAGTTGTTGTTTTTATTTTGGCTCTTATTACACAGATGTAAGCCATATCACTGTGGAATTAGTGGATGGTAAAACTGCAAACGAGGGCCGTGTGGAGATTATTCGTGATGGGATTCGCGGAACTGTTTGTGATGATGGATGGGATAATCTTGAGGCTGAGGTCATATGCAAAATGATGGGATACAAGTAAGGTTCTTTTAGTATGCTACAATAAATATTTTATAATTATAGAGTTATTTCATTATTTTATTTTATTTTTTGGGGGGGTAATTTTTTTCATTGAAATTAAAACGTGTATCATTAATGATGGTAGTAACTACAGTAGAGTCATACAATATAAAATCAAACTAGTTGTGTTTATTTCGGGTGTAATTTTTCTCTTTCTAGTAATGGAGGGATTGCTTATGGCAGATCAACATTTGGTCATGGAAGTGGAAAAATCTGGCTTGATGACATTGTATGTAATGGAACAGAGGCATCAATCTTTGATTGCATGAATTCTGGATGGGGGAAACATAACTGTGACCATTCTGAAGATGCAGGAGTTGTATGTCTTTTGCCATCTAGTAAGTATAATCTATCATATCTCATGTAAATTAAAAACTTTAATTAAGTCATAAAAATTAAATTTTATATTTATAAAAATATGATATATAACAATCTATGATTAACCTTTAAGGAAAAAAAAATGTATGTATTTATTTTTTATTTTAAATGAATATGATTTGTGTGTCTTATGTTATATTATGTGTTTATGTATTCTTTATGTAGTATTTAATATTTAACATGAAATCTTATGTAAATAATGTGTTATTTTCTTTTTCATTTTTAATGTCATACATTTAAAAAGTGTTTATGATGATTTGCACCATTAATTTAAAGCTCCAGCTTCTACAACGAAAATGACTACACTGATTACATCATCAATGGCACCAGAATCAATCAAAGTTTTTCTGGTTGGTGGTTCCAGTGAAAATGAAGGCAGAGTTGAAATCATATTCAAAGGAAAACGAGGCACAATTTGTGATGATAAGTGGGATGATATGGCTGCAAATGTGATCTGTAAGATGATAGGTTATAGGTAAATATAAAATATTATTATACTGTCATTGCTACAACACAAGTATAATGGTGTATCTTGATAACAATTATTATATTTTTCAAAGACAGATAAAAGTGAAACTTTCTATTAATGCAGCAGAAGCAGAGAATATATCCTGGTACTAGCTGATGTCATATATGTGTAAACTGTTGGGATGTGGTTAATCTTTCAGCCTGCTTTTAGATCTATATTATGTTCACTAATATAGTAGATATATGGAACCTTTAATTCCATAATATATATACATTATACTCTCTTTAAAGAAATGTTTAATCAGAATTATGTAGTAAATGTTAAAGTCAGTACACATGTAAAAATACAGTTTACTGATAATGTCAAAACATGGTAAATTAAGGAAAATTATTATTAATATATAACACAAGAACATGTTTTTGTTCTGATACAATGATTACAGTTCTGGAGGTAAAGCATTTGGAAATGCTAAGTTTGGTCAAGGTTCAGGTCTAATCCTGCTTGATGATGTTCATTGTTTTGGAACTGAAAGTACAATTTTGGACTGTGATTCAAATAACTGGGGTTCTAGTGACTGTGACCATAGTGAAGATGCTGGGGTTAGATGTAACAAGCAATCCAGTAAGCTTTTGATAATACTTTAATTTCTCTCTCTCTCTCTCTCTCTCTCTCTCTCTCTCTCTCTCTCTCTCTCTCTCTCTCTCTCTCTGTGTGTGTCTGTTTTTCTCTGTGTGTGTGTGTGTGTGTGTGTGTACACTTTGAAACAAATATTAATTATACTTTGAAAATTCTTTTCTGCTTGAAAAATGTTAGAGTATTGCTTAAAATATTTCTAAGTATCTAGAACAATTATGCTGATTATTTTGCAGTTATTTTAAACTTCTAAATCATGTACTAAATGTGTCCCATTATTACATATAGTATCATAATAAAATTTATTTTTTTGATTAGTGCACAGAACACTGTCTTGTTCTTTTCAGTTGACCATTGCAGCTGATACTTAAAAACATTAAGGTGTCATTTTTTCACCAAGAATGGTTTTATGTATCCAACTGTTGTTTGCTATAATATGATATTATTTCCTGATTTCAATTAATTAGCATTTAATGTTTCTTATTCAAAATGCAATTACTGAAAATGAAGGGATGTTTTTAGAATTTAATAAATATATATGATACTTTATGTGTTGTTTTGTTACAGTGTTATTAAAAATGTGTTAATTCTTGTATATTAATAATGTTATTTACTTTCATCAGCACCTACAAGTTCGTCTCCAAGTGAGATGTTCAAGATAGAACTTGTTGAAGGCTCATCATCCAGCGAAGGTCGAGTTGAAATTATCCGGAATGGAATTCGTGGAACTATCTGTGATGATAACTGGGATGATCTGGATGCTTCTGTTATCTGTAGAATGCTAGGATACAAGTAATTTATAAAACAAACCTGATCTTTATAATCAGTAATGAATACAGCAATGTATACACACACACACACACACACACACACACATAATGGACTACATTTATTTAGGACATGGTAAAATTTAAAGATTTAGTACAGTTCCAGTCTAGACAGACTAACAGAAATTCTAGCCTTGAAATCCATGATTGAAAAAACACCAAATTTGTAATTATCATTTATCAACATTTTCATAAATTTCATTTAAGCATTGGAATGTGCATTTAGACATATATATACACCAATTAAATAAACAAACTCATACACATTCACAGTGCTGCATTCAAATATATTTTTAAAAACCCAACAAATATAAATTATCTGTTATTTCTTACAACAACCGTATTCAAAAATAACAAATAGTTTGTTTACATGTGATGAAAGATTTATTTTAACTTTATATATCAGTTTTTATTAACCAGAGAAAAATAACAAGTATATTTAAACACTTAATTATATTGTTCTTAAATTTGAATTTAATTTTAAAAAAGGAGTCCTTTTACGTATCTTGACATATAAAGTTGAACATTTTTATTCTCTAGTTATGGCGGTGTGGCTTATAAAAAAGCTCGATTTGGTTCAGGCAGAACATCTTCACCCATCTGGCTTGATGATGTAATGTGTAAGGGTTCAGAGAAATCCATCTTGGAATGCAGCTGTAGAACTTGTGTTGGAACTATAGAATCTTCACCTGCAGTGTGGAACAAGTCAAACTGTGTACATGAAGAAGATGCTGGTGTCAAATGTTACACTACACGTAAGACATGTTTTAATTGGTGTGTATTTATATATGTTATTGACATCATAATTTATAATCTATACATACTACTTATATATTATTCTTGCAGTCTTTGACTATCATTCTTATCTTGAAAGTCCTTCGCTATTAAAAGAGGTTATAATAATAATAATAATATAATCTGAACTGCTCAAAAAGTGTAAAGTATAAAGTATATGTAACAAAACCTTCCACCAAGAAACCCAGCAACAATTATTATAATTGTGCATCACATTTAATAAAATGAAAGAAGAAATTAATATTTGATTATCAACCTGCTCTGATTTTGTAAAATGATGATAATCTGAACAGAAACTTGCTACTGGTCCATGGCCTTTGTTTAACCTATTAAACTGTCTAGTAACAACTTTCCAGTCACTTATCTACCTTATATTTTATTTTTAGCCAGCTCAGAACTTTATATTGGATCTAGGTGTTTATGATGAGCATCCAGTCAGAGCTTCTGGATTTGATGTTCCTATTAATTTTTATTTCATTTAGCCAAACATTCTGTATTATTGGAGCTGGTTGGAGGATCGTCTGAAAATGAAGGTCGTGTTGAGGTCATTAAGAATGGAGTTCATGGAACAATTTGTGATGATGACTGGGATGACAAGGATGCCACTGTAGTATGCAGAATGCTTGGATTCAAGTAATCAAAATTGTCTTTCTTATATTTTGTCCATGATCTTATCTTTGATTTTTTTTTTTTTTTTCAATGCAGTGTTCTTATTTAATATTATAATATTTCAAATTTTAATAATAATTTAATTTAAAATTCATACAAAAAAAATTAAAAAAAAAATCATACAAATGAGTTAATAAAATTCTTTTTACATTTTAAAGCTAATTTAATTTTTAAAAAAAAAAGCAAACAAGAATTCTTAATAATAGTTCAAATGCATTCATACAATGTACATTATTTTGCATAATGTAATTGGTAATAAATGATGTAATTTATTATAGATATGGCATAGCAAAAAGAGAAAATTTCTTTGATGCTGGTGATATTCCTGAGGTAATTTGGCTGTCAAATGTTGACTGTAATGGTACAGAAGAAAATATTGGGCACTGTAAATTACCTGAATGGGGAGTTCACAAGTGTACACACAGTGAAGATGCAGGAGTTGTGTGCAGGTCAGAACCAGATCCAGGTTAGATCTTTTTTATTGTTGTTGTTTTTTTTCTAGATATTTTATAACTATTTATTTATTACATTTTACCTTCTTTCTTCTTTTACTTACTTGGTTACTATTATATTTAATAATCATCAATTTATTGTGGGGTTTTTCAACATTTTATTATTATTATTATTATTATTATTATGTAGATTGTGGACTGTTTGACTGTATCTAGGAAGATAGATACAATTAAACATTTTCAAAACTATTTTGCATAAGTAGCAATAAACTGAATTTCAAAATGTGGGTTAAAATAGCAGGTATTTGTGCAATAAAGAATACAAATATGTCAGAAATGTTAGTGTACAAGTTAATGAGAGAAACGAAATCGCTTCCAAAATACAATATGTTTTCAAAATGAGGCATTCTTACAGTTCATGTAAAAACTGATAATTGTGGGTGCTGGGATATTTTGTGGGAATCCATTTTTCTTGCATAATATTTTGGAATAAAAAATGAGCATAATTCAAATTATTTTTAAATCCTGTGAAGGTTGTTTTATTTCTTTTCAGAAACACAAATTTTAATACACTATTATCACATCCATTTATTCCTTAGATATGTTTCCAAACACACTTCTGTTTCTTCTCTTCAGTTAATATTAGCTTTTGTTTAAACAGCCTCAAATATATTTTTTTCATTCCATTTGCAATCAAAATAATAATACATTTCTGACAAAACCAGAATAAATTGTACAATTGTTTGGTTCACAGTGTGCACAATAATTCATATCAAAGTTAAAACCATGTATCTATGTGTAATTACAAATTTTAACCAAAATATCTGAATTTAATCTACAGTCAAGAGAAAACAATTTGTTTTAAAAGGAAAATGTTTGTAACCATTTCTATTTTCTTTCAAATAAAAATATAGTTATATTGAAGCTGGTTGGTGGATCATCTGACAATGAAGGTCGAGTTGAGCTCATCAGAAATGGAATCATAGGAACAATTTGTGATGATGGCTGGGATGACAAAGATGCCACAGTGGTATGCAGAATGCTGGGATTCAAGTAATAAGATTTCTGTTTATTATATTTTATAGAATGATGATCATCTTTATTTCTTTTTTGGTTTCACTGATTTTTGAATTGAGGAGTGGGTTTTGAAAAAAATAATTATCATTTCATGAATAATTAATTAAAATAAGCCTGTAAAAAAAAATAATAATAATATACTGCTAAGTAATAACAAGCACACGTACAAATTTCAAGTTTATCTCTCAATGTTTTGTCAGCTTTGACCTCTATATTGATACCATATATTGGACAAGTTAAAATGGGCTTAATTTTTCGTGAATTCTGTGATGATGTGTCTGGAAATTTAATCTGCAATTTTTCTATATTGCATATAAAATTCTTTAAAGTCAACAAAATTTAAAAATTTGAATGATGTAATATCTTTCAGATATGGCATAGCAAAAAGAGAAAATTTCTTTCCTGGTGGTACCACTGCTGAGGAAATCTGGTTGTCAGATGTAGACTGTAATGGTACAGAAGAAAATATTGGACACTGTAAATTACCTGAATGGGGAGTTCACAAGTGTACACACAGTGAAGATGCAGGAGTTGTGTGCAAGTTGGAACCAGATCCACGTAAGTTTATCAGGAAAGGGTGGAGATTGGGTTTTTCTTTTAATTCTCCTTAATTAACTATACAATTGTTGGCCATTTACTACTAACCACACAGCTAGCTTTATCTTCCTGGCATTAAATGGAATTATTAGGTATTGTGAATAATCTGTATTATGGTTGTAGCCTTATTTTGTTTTACCTGTTACCGGTGACCAGTATTTGCTAATAATAACATGTGAAAAATAATCTATCATTTATCTGTCCAAGATAGAATTCTTTTATATGCATCAAAAATGAAATATTTGAAAATGTTATACATTTTTTATTTTGCAAACAGCTGAAGACATTATTTCAGTAGAGCTGGTTCGTGGATCATCTGAAAATGAAGGTCGAGTTGAACTCACAAGGAATGGAGTCCGGGGAACAATTTGTGATGACAACTGGGATGACAAGGATGCCACCGTAATATGCAGAATGCTGGGATTCAAGTAATAAGATTTCTATTTATTATGTTTTGTTCAGTGCAAATAACAAATTTAAAAATTTATTGTTGATTTTATAAGAATGAGAAGAATCATACATTGAAAATAAAAAAAAATGTATTCTTTTAATTTTTTTTTTTATGTATCTTTAAAAAAATATTGAGAAGGTTGTTTTAAATATCAGAATAATTTTAAAATATTGAAATAATAATGAAATAATAACATAATGATGAAACAATAAAAAAGAAATATAAAATGAAATGATTAAATAACTTTTTAAAAATCATTAAAGTGAAATATAATTTAATGTCTCCTCAGTAGTAAATACTGAAATGCATTATGATTTAATTCATTTAAGAAAAATAAAAAAGACTAAATAATTTATATGATATTTAAAAATTGGGCTCTTTTTATTTAAAAAAAATTTGTATTCAGATAATTTTGAACTTAGATTACATAAAGTACTTTATAAAACTTTACAAAAATTTAACTGTGGATGTTTTCAAATGAAGAATATAGCATATTATTTTCTAAATTATATCTTTTATTGTAGGTATGGCATAGCAAAAAAAGAAAATTTCTTTTCTGGTGGTACTGTTCCAAAAAAGATCTGGCTATCAGATGTAGATTGTAAAGGTACAGAAAAAAATATTGGTCAGTGTAAATTTCATGACTGGGGATTTCACAGGTGTGAACACACAGAAGATGCAGGAGTTGTGTGCAAGTCAGAATTCGATCCAGGTAAGTTTTTTTTTTTTTTTATCTTCAATGTATATTTACTTATTTACTTATCCAAACTTCCAGACTACCTGTTTTGTACTGATATTGCATTTGCTATGAATATGTTGACTATACACTAGAATTTAATTTAGCAACATCAGATGTAAGTTAAAAATTAACTGGATTTTAGGAAGTTAATTTAGATCTCATGTAATTTCTGAAATATTCATTGTTAATTCTTTGAATGAGATATAAAAACATTATCTACTGTTATTTCACAGTCACATCTATTATTTGTACTGTTCGTGGTTAAACCTGTGGTCAGCTTATTTCTGTGAAATGTAATGGCATCTTAGAACATTTATTATGGTTTCAGAAAACCAAACTACAAATTTCATTAAAGTCAATTTAAGAACATTCATTTCTTTCAGTTTTTTATCATTACTTTCTGTATCATCATATTAAAGACTGGGTGATTTATACTTGTTCATATATGTTAATGCTGTCACCTGTCGTCCTTTATATCATTAAAAAAAAAGGACTAATCAGGATTTAAAATATTTTAGATCAGTCTTTTTTTCCAAGTTACCACAACAATGTTTTATCTTCAACAATCAGTTTTATATAAAATAGGCAATTTTGTTCATTAGTTGTAAAATAATTCAATTTTTGGAATTCTCCATTGATTCACAGATGTATGCACATCTATATATACATACATAAATACATACATAATACATATAAACATATAAACATACCTATCAACGTTACCTATTATTTACTACCTTCCTACCCACATCTCTACATACATATGTCCACACCTATCCATAGTGATATATGAACATACTCACAAAGCATTAAAAACATTGCAAATCATTAATTCATGTAACAACAAATGTTTCCTTTGTTCATTCCCAGCATTACAGTGTGGGCAGCGTCCACTATGGTTTAAAAATCGTCGGAGAAGAGCTACAGAAAATGAATTTATTTACAAAAAAAAAACCATCTCAGTTATCTAAAGTAGTTGGGGGCAGGATACCACCTTATGGAATGTATCCGTGGCAGACCAGCATTCAGGTTGAGGTTTCGTACTTGAAATCAACACTACACTGGTGTGGTGGAACCATTATCAGTGAAATATGGATCATGTGTGCAGCCCACTGTTTTAAGTATGTAGATATGTAAATTAATGAACATATAATATAAATGTTCATAAATAGTTAATGAATATGATAATAAATTGAAACATTATAAATCATACTTGATGAATGATGAAAAACTTAAAGGAAAATAAATAACAGTTATAATGAATGAATAAAGAAAAATACTGAAGCAAGAATATTGTGATTAGATAAATAAACAAAATCATAATTATAGTATTAAATTATTCATACCACTAATTTTCAAAATGTGATTGTTTTTGTTTTTTTTCAAAATAAAATAAACAAAAATAAATAACATTTCATAAATAAATGAATATCAGTAATAATTTAGGATTAAGCAATGAATATAAAACACTAAAATTAATATTTGACAATTAAAACAAAATGTTTTTTCTGTTACAATATTAATACCCATATTAAAAAAAAAAAAAATAGAAAAACCATAAAAGTTAGATTATTTTTTTACTTATTAAAAACCTTGTTTAACAGGAGGTAATATTTTGTTTATAATGATTTATTTTGTAAATTATTTCCATTAAAAAAAAAAAAAAAAGTATTTTCGTGTTTAATTAAAAATAATTTTATAATAGTACATATAAATTTACCAGATATTTACTTGCTATTTTTTCCTTTTCAATTTATAGGTTTACCATGAAGCTGTGGGCTGCACAGTAGTTCCAGATTTCACTACCACACCCACACTTTGTCCCCAGTCCCAAAGAACAATACCGAATCTGTAAGAAACTGGCAAAAATGGCTTACATCTTTTGCAATCTTTTGTGACAAAGGAATTAAGTCATTAGCCCTTTGAACACTATTTGAGAAAAAAAAACGTAATTTCCATGTTGAATAAGGTATGCACTGATGATGAATATCAGATCTGACATAAGTGTCAAGAATGTTATTATTCATGACATTTATTTAAAAAAAGAAAAAAGAAAAGAGAATAAGTAAAAATACTTTCACATCAATCAATAATATAGTCTTTTCTATTATACATTTTGTGAATTGTAGGTCATCAGGTATGTGGTAAGCAACCAGTTAAACTAATTACCCCACGTATAGCAGGTGGATTTCAGGCTACAAAAGGTTCAATTCCTTGGCAGGCTTTTGTTATTAGGCTTAGATCTTCCTGGTTCGAGTATTATTTTGTAAGACAGTGTGGTGCAACAATAATTAGTGAATTCTGGATACTTACTGCAACTCACTGCATCATGTAAGTCACAAACTAAGAATAGGTTTATGTCAACATTCTGTTATTTTAAATTAGAAAAATCACTGTTGTGCATAAAATTTAATCTGTATGATTGTATATATGTATATGTGTGTGTGTGTGTATGTGTGTGTGTATATGTTTGTATATATATATATATATATATATACACATACACATACACACATACACACACACACACAGACACATATTTTAAGTTCTGATGGTATTCTCTCAAGTTTCATTTATTGTTTTATTGTCTATTCCTGAAGTGATAGTTAACCTATAAATTGGAATATGGTAAAGGATTTATATTTATAATCTTGCTTGTAAAATTTACCATTATAACGCAGGCTTAATTATAATATATACATTTATATGCTTTGATATCTATAGGATCTGCTGATTAATAAATATTGAATTTACTATGTGCAAGCATAATCAATGATCTTACAATGCAAATTAATACAATTTTCAGTAAAATTAAAATATAAATAACAAAATTACAAGTAAAATTTATCAAAATGAACACAAAGCACTTAATATTTCTTCTCTTTATTTTTTTTTTAATTCAAAATTAAAATCTTTTTTTTTTTCATTCATTTTTTTTTTTTTTGAAAAGTGATAAGCAGAAAAAACAAAACAACATATAAATTAAAAAAAAAAAAAAACAAATTTAACATTTTAAATTAGAATTATCTGAATTTTAATTTATTTAAAAAAATGTATTATTAATTTTTAATTTATAAAAAAACCCTACACTAATTAATTCTTTTACAAATCAATATAATTTTAATCTGAAATATTACTTTGGATACCATGAATCTACTTTGTCACTAAACCACATTCCAAGTTAATAAATGTGATAACATTGTAAAATTATTATTTACTTTACAATCCAGAAATTTCCATAAAAGTCAGCTTCGTGTTGTTGTTGGGGATCATAATCTGAAAAGAAGAGACCAACATGAACAGGCATTTGAAGTTGAAAAGCTTATTAGACATAACAGATACTCATGTAAGTTGTACCTTATATCATGTTTAGCTGAATGGTATACCATCTTTAACAGGTTTAACAGGTACTAACATAACAGATACCAAAGTGAAATCTTACATTTTAATATGTTCGTGTATAAATGCATAGAAGAAAGTATCAAGCATATATCTGTATCTTTGGATGGGTGTATGTGTGAGTGTTGGTGTGTGTGTGTGTAGAATTAGCACAAATTAGTTCTGAATTTTGAGTATTTAACCATTGTAACTTAATATTTTGTTTATGCAGTGGCATTATTTTTGGCCTAGTTAGCTAGATACCATTAATGTTTATCCTTATTTACAATAATAATTAATGGGGTTTTTTTTGTTTTTTTTCTGATAGGGGACAGTTATGACTATGATATTGCTCTCATCAAAATAAAAGCTAAACGTGGACAAGGAATACAGTTCAGTGATCATGTACAACCTGCCTGTCTTCCTTCCAAGAACACAGCATATACTGCAGGAATGAGATGTCTTATATCTGGATGGGGAGACACAGGAAGAGGTAAGTCAGAAAGAATCACTGAATATTGTTTAACAACATACATTATGATTAATATAGTTTTTATCAGTGTTAAAAATATTATTTTTGTGTGATGCTGATAGAAGAAATAGAAAACCCATTTTAACAATACTATGAATGTACTATATTATCAGTGAGGGATATTATATATAAGTAGGCCTTTACAGGATAAGCATTTAACAGTGTTTGCTAAACCAGTGATGGGAAACTAGCTGAAACAAGAAATACTCTCCAAGAAACAGTATTAGTGGAATTAATCTTATGACCTAATATTTTTCAGCCTGTCAACACCGAACTATAGTCCCTTCTAAAGTTTGTCAGTACAGAATTTTAAAACTATGAAATAAAGTAAAATATGACAGCACAATTTATGACATCTATGGTATTTACATACAATAAAGACAGATGATCAAACAAAATACTGAAAAGAAATAAGGGAAATGGATGTAAAAGAAATAGCATTGGTATTTTAGTTAGTGTGCACAAATATATTTTTATTATTATTATTATTTTTTAGTTCATTTAATATGAAGGGATTCAATTATACAATAAAGAAGATTCAGTTTTAAAACTAAAAAGGATTCTTTCTGGGTTTTTTTGCATGTTGTCTTAGTAACTGTTTGATATAAATTAAGCCCATTATATAGGACTATGTAAATAAACAATTACATATTTTCAGGAAACCCAGACATTCTGCGAGCAGCAATTGTCCCAATTATTAGACAAAATATGTGTACCCGCCTGCATAAAATGGCCATATCACGGCGAATGTTTTGTGCTGGATACATTGAAGGTGGTGTAGACACTTGCCAAGGAGACAGTGGTGGTCCTCTAGTATGCGACATAAATGGTACATTGAATATCTTTATACTGCACTAATATTTCATCTTAATAAATGACTATAAATACTCAGGAGAAAATATTCATAACAAAAACCAGTAATGAATTATGCACTAATTTAAATACTTATAATTTAAAATATTATATGTATATATGTATATTCATGTTTATTTATGCTTCATTTTATTTTCAACATCCATTTACTGACAAATATAACTTTACAAAAATTTAATTACAATATGAATATAATCATTGTAGTAACATTTTATAACGTAAGTTATAAAATTAAGGAAGCTTAATTTTACTTTTTTTCTTTTTTTTTAATTCAGGTGTTTATACAATCATGGGTGTCACATCATGGGGGAAAGGCTGTGCAGAACCATATTCTCCAGGAGTATATTCAAAAGTTTCCATGTTTATAGACTGGATTAATGAAGTCATGGACTTGTCTTAAAGAGATTGGTCCAACATTTTAGATTTCATTTTACATTTTACATGCAGCAGACAATAAAATTTCCCCAACTGTTAAAATTAAAACAACAAATTTATCATTGTTTTATTTGAAAAATAATATGTATATTGTTCTTATAAATCTGAGTAAAAAAAAAAAAAAAAAAAAAAAAATAAAATAAAAAAAAATAAATATAAATTAACATATTGTTCATGAGAAGCAAAAATAAAAATATGAAGTTTTTTTTATTTAATTTTTGGAATCCAATCTGTTCCAAATGCTGACTTCTTGTTTCATTGCTCAGTTGTCAAAATATGTATGTGTACATATAAACTGAAACAAAGAAAATATCAAATTATTTTTGTTTATTATAGATGTTACTATTATATACTGTATGTAATATTATTAGTTAAAAGTCAGTCCCAGCTTATCTAAACTAAACTGATTTGATATAGAATATGACATAACCAGATTAGTCTGTTAATTTGCTTTATGTAACAGTATATAAATATTTATAAACATCAATTCATACACATTTATAAACTGCATGGAAATAATTTGTATTTAACTTAACAGCCATCTTGTGTCTGGTCATTTGAAAGTATTTGTTAGTACAGTGCCATATTTTAGCTGATAATTTTGTTTTACTCTAGAGTGAAATCAAAAGGTCTTCTAGTATGGGGATAGGTAACTGTTTTGATGTCAGACTATTTGCATAACTGTAATGACTGATTGTTCTTGAGAATTAAAGTCAAATACTTTACTCATAACTGATCACTTAATTGCCTTTTATTGTCCGAATTTGACATTTACTATAAGTTAAACACCTGAAAAATACAAGAATAACAAAATACAGTATTTAACCTTGTAGTTTGTCTTTATGAAAATCCAGTATTGCTGCATATATTAAAACAATTAAGGAATCATCATTGTTAAGACTTATCTCAGAACTATCATTACAATTCTGGTGATCTTTGTTGTTGTTTTTCCCAGACATAAAACAGGTTATAAATACACATAATTCTTATATTTACCCCCAATTAGTAAAGGTGTCAAGCAAAAGGAATATATAAATATGTATAGTAAAAAAAATAAAAAAATTAAAGATATCTTAAGAAAATATTATAGCATATATAAATCCAAGCAACAGTAACCCTTTGTAATAGCACTGTATTTTTATAACTGAATATTTACAATTCTTTTTTTTTAAAGTAAATAATACCCTAACAATAATTTTAAAATCCATCAGCAAATAGTAGATTAATTTATTCTGCCTTTCTCAAACAAACTAAATAACATGCTGAATATCATCACAAGCCTTCAGTTAACCCTTTAAGCAAAGTCAAATAGTTCGGCTTCTTGTTGATTGTCCTGTAGATCAGGATTAATTGCCCACTTTATGCTAAGCAAAAATCTAAATACAGAAACATTTGGTATATACACCATAACAAATTTTCTCAAAATGAAATCATTCAATTTCAGGCTTTTGTTTTGTTTTCGAACAATAGTTGCAGATAGTCTGAAATTTTGAAACCAATTACATCATTCATTCTTTCAGTTTTTTTCCTAACTGTTCACTCAGAATTATTGTTTTGGTAGTGCATTCCTTTCTGATTATAGTTGTATTATTTCAAAGCAGATGATTATGGTGAAAATATTCTTAGATATCATAAATTCAGTTGAAAATTGCAAAAGCCAGCTTCTTGCTTTGTTCAATGTTTTCTCTTTTTAGATGGAGGTTCAATAGGAGCTCCTATCAACTTCTTTTCATCATAACCTGAAACAGAAAAACATATCTGAGTTTAAACAATATTCAATGATCAAGATGCTCCTCATAATTAAAAAAAATCAAACAGATGATAAGTATTTAATATTCAAACCTCTTTCCATTCTTTTTTGGTTTGCTTCTTCTTGAATTTCCTTGATGGCTCGGTTGTCATCCTCCTAGAAATAAAAATAATATTTGAAAAATATTCAACATATTTTTTTTTTTTTACAAAATATACGTTTTTATCTATTTTATTAAAACACAACAATAATCTTTCTTGTTAACACTGTTTTATATGAAAGAACATACATACACAAATATTTTTTTATTTTACTTAAATAAAAAGAAATGATAATGGTATTTTGTCAAATATGATTAAGTAAAATATTTACATCTGGGTTTGTCCACAGGGAACAAGCTTTACATTTTTTACAAGTTTCACCAGGCTCCCGAGGGTGACCACAGAAATGATTGTAATCAATCTGAAAGAAAGTAACAAATGATTAACTTCTTGAGTTTTAAATTTTAAGTATAAGCATTAGAAATAGCCTTAAATAATATCACTCTTTATTACAATCACAGATGTTTAGAGTACAAAAACAAAATGGAAAAAACACACACTCGTTATTTGGAATTAACAAAATGTATTTACATTAATTTACATAAACTTGGCTTACAACATTTTCTAAATTACAATCTAAAATAACAAAACAAATAAATCAACAGCCTAAATTTTATATTTCATAAAAAGATTTCCTGAGTTACAAAGGCACCCATAAATATCAGTATATTTCATAAGCAGAGAAATCAAACTGAATCTTATTTAATATAATCAAACTTTTCTCAAATCCATCTTTGAATTATTAAAAACATAATTATATTCAAACTTCTGTCAGTATGTTACCGTATCAAATTAATGAAGGCATGTATAAACAAATTAAATGAAAATTTTACATCTGGTTTTCTGCATATGTAACACATAGTGGCACGACAAGTACATATCATTTTGTTACATCCTCCATCTTTTGTGAACTTATTTTTACATCTGTGACACTGTCTTATCTTTGCCTGTGTCATCTTTTCTTCACTGAGGAAAAACAAAATTATAATTAAAAAAATAATAAAATAATAATTATAGATAGAACAATAACAGATTTGTTTTCAATAATATAATACATAATTGCTTAAATAGTATTTTACTTTATTTGTTAGTCCAAAAAAAATATATATATATATATGTATGTATATAATATACCAGTAGTTTGCAATTGCATAATTAAAAGATTTCCAGAAAAAAGCATTAAATGTGTAAAATATAAAGCAGAAACAAATGGTTAGATACTTAACAAAAATGATAAATGTCAGCCTTAAAGATAATGTATCTAGAAATAATATTTGTATCGTTAGAAATTCAGATATCAATCTCATTGCATTCTTAGATGGGTATCACCATTAACAAAAAATTAAATTATGATAGAAGCAGGCAATACTCTGGTATCATACTGAACCAATAAAATCATAAGATACTACAGACATACTGTTGTATCTCCATGTACTCAAAAGGCATTAAACCCAATTTATTCACCTTTTAATTATAAACAAAAGAAAAATGTCTTTTGGTAAACATATTTGTTAATTTAAAACTCACTATTGCTTTCTTAGTTTTGATTCATCTTCCTTTTCCAGTTCGTTACAGGGAATGCCAATGTGATCCTTCCAGTCCTCTTTACAGTATCTACAAGTTTCCTAAAACATTTGAAAGTTAATATTACTCATTTCATGTATCTTCAACCCCACTATTACAATTGTCAAATCATATCACATTACTAATATTACAAAGTAATAAATTAATTAATTAAAAATAAATGAAAACCAGAGAAGGTGAAACAAAGTTACCAATAAAAAGTTACTTAATAAATAAAAAATATATATATAAAATCTTTAAATATTAATTATTAAAAAAACATACATCTGAAGAAAAAGGAAATTATTACAGTATAATGGTCTATCTATTTCTTTTTTTAATCTACAATGTTTTTTGAATGCACTTTCCTAAAACCTGAAAAACAAACATGAATGTGGTATTAACTCAAACAAAAAAAATAGCCTAATGAGAACACTGAAAAGAAGTAACAAAAACTAGACAAAAATAAATAATTACATACCCGTTTACAAGTTTGGTTCTCACACCTGAAAACTTTATCACCGACTGCTATTATTGCAGCATAATCACAGTGTGGACATCTGAAATCACAAAATATCTTTAAATATGTGACAGACATAACACAAATTTCACAAATTAAAAAATGAAAGATTCATATTTAACACTCAAACTGATATTAAGATGAATATGCTAATAATTTTAAATATTTAAAAAAAAAGAATCTTCTGTACTTATTTGTATACATTCATTTTTATGTGCTAAAGACAAAAGTATAAAAACGTTAAATTATTTTTAAACCTTTAAAACACTCTGAGTGTAGTTACCTGACAAGATCTTCAAGATTAGCCTGATTGAGATTGGACTCTCGAATCCTTTCTTCATACTGATTTAACAGCTTTTCAGGAAGACAGCGTTTCATTTCACCTACAATCATCACAAAATACTTAGTACTATTCAGAAGTGAAAAAAGCATATACTTATAACAATTTTTCATTCCTATTTATATTTAAGAGATTTTTTGACATTGTTAGACATAAGGACTGATATTTCAAAAGTGTATTAAAAGGTTAAATTTAAAGTCAATAATCATTATGTATTTAACAATAGTAAATTTAAAAATGACACAAAATATATTGCCCAAGTTAAAACTTACTCATGGGGAAGTTTGATTCACAGTCTGTGGCCATGCAGGCTAAACCAAGCTGAAAGAAATTAAGAATATTAATATAATTATACTAATTTAAGCATTTTATTATTATTAATGATATAAAAGAAAAATTGTAACAAATATTAAGATCTAACAGTTCTGACAAAAATAATGAAAAGATTAAATAGCATTAACTAATTCTTTGAAAATGTTAATAGAGACATCTGACTTTAATTAGAATTTTACAAAACAAAAGTTGAAAAGTAATTAATTACAAGATATGTGTTTTTAAATGAAGACAAATTCAATGATTTATAATAGCTGTATCATAATAACTAAAATGATGCATTATTATAAATTATGACTGATAAAACAAAAGCCAGCATATGTGTGATCAATGCACTGGTCAATACTTTGCCATATAATGATATATATATGTGTGTGTGTGTGTGTGTGTGTGTGTGTGACAAATTACGTTATTGTCTTTTTCAGCTGTTAAAAAAAAGTAAGTATACAAGAGTTGCTTTGGCAGATTTCATAACTGATTATAATTTATTTTTCTTGACTTTGACAAATACTTATCTCCAAAGAACTAACCTTTCCTGATCCATACACAGCCTCTTTTGCATAGTTCAACAAGCATTCTGTACAAAACAAGTGACCTTCATAACACTGGACCATACTTTCAAATGTGTGTTCTCCATAGCAACAGTTACACTCAATCAGTTGTCCATTGTCTTCATACTCATTCTCGTTGAGCTGCCAGGCATACTTTTTATCAGCTTCCTACAGAATAATAATAACAATAACACAAAGAAAGTATGAATATTTTATCCTTTTCTCAGATTATTTCTAGTATGCTGCATACTATTTTGTGTGCATTTGTATGTGCTGATGGGAATTTATGGCTGTGCCTATGGTGAGTGTATGCATAACGTGAATTTTTAATAATACTCTCTAAACCTAGTTATATAAGCAGCCATTTAAATATCCACTGTAACAACAGTTTAGCTGGAGAACCATTCTTAAATGTAACTAATGTTTTACTTTACTCAGGAAAGATAACAGATTTTTACTGAATACTCTCAACACTGCATAAACTAAGCATAATAATCTATTCACAAATAAATGGCAAAAGCACAGAACCAAGATATTCATATAAAACTAATGAAATTTCAAGTTTCAGTATTTTAACAATGACAAGAAGCCAAAGAGAAAGTGGTACCTCTTTTTCTGTTTTCAATTTTTTCTTGACAAAACAGATTTCACTTTCAAGCTGATTATTTAATGCAGGCATCAGTTTCATTGGTCGTTTTCCTTTTAGCAAATTGAAAACCTCAGTAGAAGTGGTACCATCTGTCAAAAAAATAATAAAAAATACAAAAATAATATAATTTTGGTTTCAGATGTTAAATATTTTAAAGTTTTTGGGGGTGTTAATAAACAGAAGTATGGTAAAAAATTAAAAATTAAAAAATAAAACAATCAACAGAGACAAAGGCAATAAAATTAAATAAAATTGAAACTGATTACATTTATTTAAATTAACTGTTAAAATTACATTAATTAAAACTGTCTGATGTGAAATATTAAAAAAAAAAAAAAAAATAGCAATTCTTAAGACACACCTTTTGGATATAAAATTTGATTCTATAATCCTTAGAAAGTATTAAAACTCAAAAATAATCCTACAATGTATTTAAAAAATAATAATAATAATTTGATTAAACAAAGCAACTTACTTTGTTCCACTTTTACTTCAATTTGTTTTGGTGCCATGCGTTTAGCTGTTAGATCTGCTGGATCTATATGAAAACACAATGTAAAAATAAACATATATATGTATATATGGTGTGTGTGTGTGTGTGTGTGTGTGTGTGTGTGTTTTTTTGCAGGTTAATTAAATTGTGATTAGAAATTTGTATCACTTAAACTATATAAACAGAACAGAAGATAAAAAATGGATTAATAAAGTAATGTAATTGAATCTAATTATTTTTATAACATATATAATTATGTTTACCTGTATTATTATAGGCCTGTTCCATTGCATCAAAAAAAGCTTTGTAAGTTGGTGCATAATGTCCATTAAAACGTCTAAGTATCACCGTTATGTCTTTAACTGACACCTAACAATAAATACAGTTAAAAATAATAAACATTTTACTGTTCAAGGGGAAATTGTTATTTTTTATGTTACAGAACTGAAACTTCATGGAAATAATCTAGTGCTAGCTTATTTATTTATAACAAATGGTTACTTTTATGCTTGGTTTTTTTTAAATAACAGAGTGCCCCATTTCATGAACCTCTCCAACCCAAACCAATATATAGATAGATAGATAGATAGATAGATAGATAGATAGATAGAAAGATAGATAGATATACATTCAAACTGCTGGGGTTCATCATAGACATGTATTTATACTAAACAACCAAAAGAAATTAGTCTTTCTTTACATACTTCAAAAGAAATAATGTTTAAAAATCATTTAATACATTTATTAATCATATTCTGAAACAACAGAAATTGTTATAAAGGTTATAAGAAAAAAAAAAGTAAATTTTTCCAAGATTTTCTTTCTGTCATTTTGTAGTGTTTGTTTTTAAATATAATATAATTTATATATGTTCCAAATTTGGAAATTCTAGCACAAATAGGTTTCATACAGTATCTTTCCAAAAATGTTAGGATAGTACAGTATTTCCACTTATTATGGCTGTAGGGATGAGTTTGTGCATCATTATTATGTAATCTGTCTATACACTTCCTTTTTAGGTACATTTTTTAAAACTAAAAAACAATTTTGTTTATTTAAATGATGTCATTTTTTTTGCTTGGTTTGTCCCCTTAAACAACTGTAAATATGAATGGATATAAAATGACAGACAGCACATTGCCTGAAAAATATACATTTATAATAAAATATTCTTAGAAAAAAAAAAAAAATTATAATGTCAAGAAAGTTATAATTTTACAAAACAATATTTAAAAACCTTTTTCCACCTAATAAATCTCATTTCATATTAGAGAGATAATCTACTACATTTTATGCTCAAATCAGAATAATTATAAATATTGAGATGTGATGTTTAAAATTCATTATCAATTCTTACATTTTATTATTTTGTTTAATTAATATTCAATTTGACATCAAATATTTGTAATCTTTGACACAGCAATAGCAGCAAAAATCATTTATTTACTATTGTAGGTGCTGGTGCTATATTCCATATAAAGAATAGCTTAAACATTAGAAGTAATAAAAGTGAAATTAGACTTGAAAAATAATGTAATGAATATTTAGCAGAAATTTTGACATATTAACTATCACAAGTAAGAAATGAATTATGCATTATTTTGGCTGTAAATATCAACAAATGATCAATTTTTAAAAAAAGCTGTATCTCTGAATTTCATATTCTGAATCATTATAAATGTAACAATTTGATTTTACCTTTTGGAATTCATTTTGCAATAATTTTTCACATACTTCCTTTGAATATGTGCAATCAATATGGTCATAATCTTTAAAATAGTCAACACTGTTGTCACTTATTTTCTGTCAAAAAAGAAAAGACATAAAGATTTGTAATAATCAAAATATTTAAAAAAAAAAGATTTGATAGATCTGGTGTTGTTCTGTTTAATAAATGAAAATAAAATAGTTTTTCCATTAATTATTATTGGATTTGAGTTGATTTATACACTTCAAATGTCCAATAACTATTTAAAATGTTGTGGAGTATGGTTTGATTTTGAAGTGTAAGAACAAATAAATCCCAGTTTAAAAGAGATCTTTTATTTTTGTAATTCTGTAGGTTTTTTTTTAGGTTTTTTTGTTTGTTTTTTAAAAACACTTATTGCAATTATTAACATGTATTCACAAACACGCACACACAAATACACATACAGATACTATGTATCAGTGTTATTTTATTTTTTGCTTGTTTAAATTAACTATCTGCATGATCCTTTCTACATTTGTTCATATAATTTTTACTTTTACAATTCCATTATATAGCTTCAATATTGTGAAATCTATTCTTGATCAAGTTTTAAGTAATTGTTGTCATTAACACTTTTATTACTTACCTCTTTTTGTGTGTTTTTATTTGCTTTCTGAATTCTTGGATAGTTTGGATGTTCTAATAAGACATTACAGACATTGTTGACAGAATCTGGACCAAAATGAAGTCGAAGCAAATCTGTAACATAGGTAGGCTCAACATCCGGAAAGAGTTGAATCTATGATGTTAAAAATAAAGTTAAAATCAAAATAGTTTACACCTAGCTTTACTTTTACTAAATATATTATATTCATTTTAAAAAATAATAATTATTATTATAATATTAATAAATAAATAAATAATTTATTGATTATTAACTATTAAAAAAAGAAAGACCAAACAATATTGTTGGGTTGTTTTTTGATTTTTTGGTTTTTTATCCCAATACAAAGATGGTAAAAAAACATTAGAATGAAAGAAGACAATAAATATCAGCCTTAATTTATTTGCATGTAGTATGTTAAAATATTTTTAAAATTATAACAGTATTCTGTGGTTCCTAAAGTATGCAACATCACCCCCATGAAGTTAATTAAAATTGCTGCTGTAGTATCTTTCACCCAGAGGGCAATGTACAGTATTATGGAAAGGGTTTCGATAATAATTTGGGCTGGATATATGAAGACAGGGAGCCAAAGTAGTAGTTTCCCAAAAAGAGGTTTGAGAAGCACTGATGTAGATGAATGCTGATAACTGGAACATTTTGGATTACCACTTCATGCTTCAACTTTTCCACCTCTTCTGCAACTGAGTCCTGATGGTACTCGGGCATTGTATTCACATTAAAAGGATTACTGTTAAAATCAAAAATATTAATATTTTTATAATCATTGTGATTGCTATAGCACAAATGTAAACCTAAACAACTATACAATAACATAATTACTGATAATAATGACAGCAAGTTTTCCAAATAATCTTTTCTTTAAAACTTTAAAAATAAAAAATCAATTGCTTTAAATGAAATTAAGTATCAAATTAGAATGCCTTAATTTTAATGTTAGTTTATTCAAAGTAATTCATTTATTTTAAAACCAATAGATATAACAAACAAATATGTAAAAATATGTTAATAAAAAATACATATAATACTAACAAGTTATTGTAAACAATGAACACTATTCAGTAATTTGGGATTGTTACGGAAAAACTGGAGTCAAACATTTACCCTTCATTCCACACCTCTCTCAGGAGAGGAATTAAATCTAATCTAAAATTTGTGAACATATAGCATGAATGTATATGCTTTAAATTGCTAATAACAAGTGAAACCAACAGACTGCAGCAGGCAACACTTGGAGATATTGCCTGATGCAGATACAAAAATCAGGACTTCTGTTGATTTGTACATATATATGTCACTCTGTCACTAATAAAGAAAGAAAGTATAAGCTGAACTGAACTGATATTATTCATGACCTTTAACCTGTTAATTGACTGGCTTACCTTGCAGCATAATTAAAAAGATGATCAGACACAACTAATTTATCATGATCCTAAGCAAAGTAATTAAATGATTTTTATTATATGATTGTATCATTTTATATTTCACTATATATGCCATTTATCTTTAAAGTATATTGCAATTACATTCAGCTAAAATGTTGATAATAGTTAGTCTTAACAGGTGCCAACAGAAAAATTTACTCAAATGAACATTATTCACCAGAGGCTTTATCCAAGCACAACACTATTCATAAAACAGCCACAAGATTTTATAATGTGAAAGCTAATCTAGATCCATATTAAATACTTACACAAGATTATATGGTATGTAATAATATGTATTTTAAATTTTTTAAATAAACACACACAGATATACACACACATAAAACCCAGTGAAAACTTTACAAGGCAAAATTATGAAAATAGGTTTTAGAAATATTTGTATAGGGGGTGTTCTATAAAAAACACATTTGTTTTATTGTTTTGGTGTAAAACTAAAAGTCTTCAGAAAGATTAGTTACCTGTTTACTAATGAAATATCTGGACTTGAGAATGAAGAAAATGAATTTTGATTAATATTTTGGCTGACTTCTTGTGATATAAATTGTCCCCAGGGACTGGTAAATTTTTGACTTCCTGATTTCTCTGCAAAGATTTCACCTTGAGTGGGAATGGATGAATCAAAACCCTCTGATTTGCTTGTTCCAGTTTGCACTTTTGAACTGTTATTTACTCCACTTAATTTAAAATGATTGTTTGTATCCACCATTGTCACTGATATATTTCCTTTGTTATCTTGTGCTGATGAAGGAAATGCTTTCTGCAAACCTGTGCCTACATTGAGTGGTGTTGAGCAGTTACTGCCTGATCCTGCCACACTAACCCCACCATTGCTAAACATAGTTACTTTGCCAAACACTGGACTTGCACTGAGTGGTCCTACAATTCCATTAACTGAATTGCAGCAAGTACTTGGAATGATACTTCTTGCTTTTTTAAGATTAAAGTTAGTAGATTCTCTAGTTGAAGCTGAGGTCACTGATGAACTATTTATAAAGGAAGACTGTGCATTTATAGCTGAACTGTCTGTTGTCATGAAATTTGTAGTTGAAGTGTCTGATGACATGAAATCTGTTCCTTGATTTGACTCCCAAAAATGTTTATTGTTTTCTTCAGATTGCAATAATGTATCTTTTGTTATTGTACATGGTAATGTTTTTTTTGTAACAGTTTTGTCATGGGATGAAAATTTGTTGTGTATAAACTTTGAAGCCTTGATAATGTCTTTGAATTCTGAACCCTTGGTTCTGTCTTTGAAATCTGAATCAGTAAATAGCATCTGGTTAGTATTTGGCAAAACTACATTTGTTTTCTGTGATTTTGCCATATCCATTTTAACTGCAAAAATAAACCATTAACAGTAAAATACAAGCAAATAAAAAAATGTATAAAAGCATATATATTCAGTTGCTCACTTTCATATTTTATTTAAAACATATTTAAATAGTTCAACATAAATGAACATAATCAATTAAATTTACACTTGCCTATACTAACAATACAGGTATCAAACCATTTATTTGGCATTTGAACTGATGCATACAACCTGGAAACCAAATCAAAGCTGCCAATGTGAAAACTACAGCAGCACCTGTAAAGCTGTTTGACAGTTTGTCAAATTCAAAAGTAGGCTAAGTAGCCAGATTCAAAAATATTTTTTATTTTTTTATTTTCAAGATTTCTGAAAGCTGGATAAATAACTGTTAAACATAAATGTCTCCCAAACCAATATTTGTAAAAATGTTCAGGCTCTGATTGAAATAATTATTATACTACAAACATAAAAAGTCTTACCATCATCATCAGAATCCACAATTACTGTAAAATTCTTAAAGTCTATGTCCTGTTGCTTCCTTCTGATAATTTCATTTGATTTATGTACTCCAGTCACATATCCTTCTAAACTTTGGGTATATTCTGCTGTAGCTGTCTCTAATATACTGCTTTGATCAAGTATAAAATTTGTACATTGTTGGAGCAGGACCTGAGAGTCAGACATATCTAGTCTCTCAGTTTCAAAGCCCACAACAGCTTCAACTGCATATTGATCATGATATGGAAAAATCTGCTTAAGTTGATCAACTACCCATTTTTGTGAATTTGTAAATGTTTCGAACATTCCAAAATATTCTCTGAAAGAAAAAAAGAGAGAAAAAATATTAAGCAATATTAAATTATTTTCTGTGCAAAGTATATAAAAATGTTGGCTTCTCTTCTGATAAAATTATAATATATATATATATATTAATGAAATCTAAGCTTTTAACTGATAATGGTTTCATTGTAATAACACAACAAATAAATCACATTATTTTACCACTTCCATGTTACTATTTATAGTTACTACAGACAAATCAACAAATAAACATATACATTTTTTTTTAAGTATATATATCTACAGAAAAATTAAACATATTCGAAATGTTTACTTTACCATTTCACTATCCTCTCTTAAATGAATCTTTTGTTAACAGTACTGTTCTGGTAAGACAACAGAGTTTAAATGTGTTTTGCATATCATCAAGTTACATTTTATTTAATTTTGCAATATCACAGAATAATATTAAAAATCAAAAAAATCTGAGTCTGCCATTTTTCTATTGTGACAACATAGTTTGCATGGGAGATTAATTTATTCTAACATTTCTGCTAGTAACACCAGAAACATATATATTTACTGGGTATTTTCCTTGTTATATTGAAAAGTTTGGTCCAAAAAGAAATTCATTCGCCATTGTATGTCATTTATTAATGTATATTATTATATGAAGTATATTACATAGAGAAAAAATAAATTCTGTAAAGTTAATTGCATTAAGTTTATATACGTGTGTGTGTGTGTGTGTGTGTGTGTGTGTGTGTGTGTGTCTATAAATTATAATTATCGCAATCATTTAAATTATTCTTCTTCGTATCATCTGAATGGAATAAACTAATGCATATACAGGTGTATACTTATAAGGATTCCAACCGTTTATCTGGTTATTATAGCTGTCTAACGTGTTACTTTCAATTTCGGAACTCTGGTATGTTACCTCAATACCTGGGACACACTGAACCGTGAATAGTGAACCCAGCTTCCCGAACTTTCCAAGGTGTCGGCATATTCATATTAAATAATACAAAAATTATTAAAAAGCGAAAAAGAGCATCATTATATGTGCTCAAAGGAAATTACCTCAGCGAAGTCATCATTTTTGGCGATCAGTCTGCTATACAGTATACTACTTGCGCTTTTATATTTAAAACACATACTACCATATTTGTTTTTGTTTCTGTGGTACGATGAGCCAATCAAACCTGAGGGTCACATGTTCTATAAGTTAATATTTTTTATTTGATTTGATTTATTATTTTAAATAATGTAAATACATAATTATTCAAAAAAGAAAGTGAAACAATGTTTCCACTGTGGTCCTGAGGAAAATGATCACGGATATATATGGCAGGTGGTGGAGTAGACAAAACTGAATGGATATGGCAAACAGTAACAAAATTCATATATTATACCAGGTTAAAAACGAAGGCAAGAACATGCTTTTAGTCATTAAAATGGCCTAAAAAATGTGTTATAAGCCTTTTTTTATTTTGAAGAATGGTCATTAAACATTTAATTTCAGTTAGTAATTAATTCCTGCATAATTACCTCTTTTTTTTCTTTTTTCTTTTCTTTTTTTTTTTCAAAAAGATTTACTTGAGGTATCTGAAGAGACCTTGTACTAGATCTTGTATTAACATTATGATGGGATATAGATAATCTGAATTTATGTAATCTGGTGCAATACCGTTTGAACAATTATGGAGTTGCTTCAGTCTGAGTTGTTTGGCAACATGTTTACAAATTTAATTTGCCCCAGTATGTGTCCGAAGGGTGTCTTCAAATGAAATCCAACATTTCTATTTATTTATTTTTAGTACCCTGTTGCCTATATTTTTATTTCTTGGTCATTCCACACTATGATGATGAGTTAGTAATGTAAAAATTGTATAGTATTCAATGCATAATACATGTTTATTATTGAATAACCAAGAAAAAGGAAGAAAATGTGAAATGCTGTGGGAGCCATAAATGTCTCATTTAACATTGTATAACTATCCTTAACCGATACAAACGGTGCTCCAGTTAAAAGGACAGTTGTACGGAGGCCAGCAGGAAATAATAGGAAGCACAGTTTGGGAGAAGAAAAATGCTTCGCCAAGAAAAAGAAAATTATTATGATACTCGCAAGGCACGTTTTCTGTTTCACAGCATGTCGTTGTACATGTCAAACCATTTTGTATTTTAGCTGAGTATGTAAATATTGAACGCGGTTTTGCCCAATGATATTAAAACTACTAATGCAAGTCGGCTGACGGCTCTTCGCCTGCACTGACAAAGTGACATCAAGTCACTTCGATTATGGTTATGGTGAAGAATCAAGAAGCCTTAAATTTGTCCAACTATATTAAAACATTTGATTTTTTTTTTTTTATAAATAATAATAATAATTAAAATTGTTTCATTTTTCATTACAAAAAGAAATGTCCCTGAATTCCCTCCCATAAAAATGTATTATTTTGATGTAATTGACTTTTAATTTTTATTCAGTAATTGTTGACATATAAATCTTGTTATTCAAAGCACTAGTTTATAAATCCACACTACTAGTCTACTGTATATTTACTTTTCAGTTTTTAAAATTGTTGTAATTCTTCTGCACAATGTGACAATTTTCCAGCAGTCTCAGTCATTTTTATTAAATTTTATTTTAAATATTTCCTGACTTTAAATTTTTTTTCTCTTTTTATTAACTGAATTAAGTAGGTGCTTTGATGTAAATTTATATGTAAATAATGTACCAGTGTTTTAAATACATTTCATTTCATTGTGTAAAAACTTGGAACAAACTCACTGACTCAGCTCATTATAGTTTTCATTTTCTAACAAAGTAAGCAAAACATTTGCTACACAGAATAAATCATTTCACAGTGTTGTTTTTCTCTTCTACGTGTGGTGTTTTTGACATAAATGTTTCAGAAATGATATATAATATAAATAAAATAAAGTGTAAAATTTCAACAAGTTATTATGTGCATGTCTCATTTTGTGTGTGATCTGTTGCCACAAACAGAAAATAACATTTACATGGAAGTAAACTAAATGTTTTTAATTAAAAAAACAAAAATTTTGTTCTACAGGAGAATGGAATGGTCACACATGTGGAAACTGCTGTCACAGTCTGGGTGCAGATAGTACATGAAAATACAATGAATGATCTGATGTCTTTAAGTCAACAGCTTGCCACTCTCTGTCCTGCAGCAAGTAAAATTTCAGAGAATCCTGACACTAGCAAGGTTGTTTGAAATTCTGTTAACCAAATTAAAAATCACTGTATATATCAATTTAGAACACACACATATATATCTATATCTATATATCTATCTATATATATATATATATATATATATATATATATATATATATATATATATATAGATATAGATATAGATATAGATATATATAATGTATTGTTCCCATGAAATGGAGAGTTATCTAACAAAACAGATCCAAGAAATTAATTTAGATCATAGTGAAAATGTGCTAAAATATTTCAAAAATTCATCATACCCAGACTGAGATACAAACAGAACATTGAATGCTATTTCACAAGCACTTTTTGTTTAACAGTAAGGAAGTTACCAGATTTCTGTATGAGTTAGTGTTTTTTTTGTAACTCTTTAAACAAATAAATGATTAAATCCTAGATAATTTGTAATTCAGTTTGAATTTAAAGACATTTAAATTAAAGCTGTAAATAATAAACTAAAATGACTGATGTTTGCTAATGTCTTATTAATAACAATTTAATGATAATAGTGTTATGTGTAAATCTAACATGTTGGTGGTAATCTCAAAATTCTTTCATTTTCAGTTCTATGCAACTAAATTTTCACAGGATGGTATTTGGTATCGTTGCCAAATCAAACAGCAACTGAGTCCTACAAGGGTACAGTTACATTTAACTTGTTAAGTAATGCATTTTTTGTGTGGATAAAATGCTTTTTTTTAAGCCTAGATAAAAGATAAATTGTGGTATCATGTTTTATGCTCTATCATCTATGATACTCTGAGAAAAGTTTCTAAAAACTAATCTTATAGTTGATCTTATTCTATTAACTTTTTTCCAGCAAGAATATTGGATACATATTACATTATTAATATATTTTGTTACAAAGTATTTAAAAAAAACATGCACAGGTTTTAGGAATCTGATTTTTTTTATTTTCAGTTTCACTTAAAATAAAGGATAAACATAATACTGATGCTGTTTTGAATAATGAGAAAAGATTACTGTTTAATTTTTGTATATTTTTTAATTAAAAACCCCCAAGCAATATGACTATGATATGTCTTCAGATCAGAGTACACTATGTGGATTATGGAAATACAGAAGAAACTGATCTAAATGCCCTTGTTGAGATGCCTGCTACACTTTCCAGTGTGAAACCATTTGCAAAAAAATTTGTACTTAACAATATCAGACCTACCAAAGGTCTTCATGACAGAACGGTTAGTGGAGGCATGAAATAGTAAATAATAATTTTTAATATTTGTGATTATCATTAATGTTTTGTTGTTAATATATGAGCAGAGGATCTAAATAGCTGCATATCAGTTAATGTTACAATTTACATTTCATAGAAAACTCTTTTTGCTCACATACTTAAATTTAAAAAAATATAATAATAATAAAGTTTTAATCACTCAGTTAAGCTTGGAAAGCAGCTATTTTTCATTTTCTGATTACTTACCATTTGGAATAGTGTTAATTTTCATATGATTATTTGTAGTGTAAGTAAAATAAAATATTAATATTTATCTTGAGATTCCTAAGTATTTGTTATGCTGTATTGTAACAGTGCCATTCATCTTTTCCTTTTTCAAAATATTACAGACCATTAATTTTTTGCAAACAATTACTGATGGAAAGTACCTGACATGCATCACCAAATATCCACTGAAGGACAAAACTGGATTCTATGCAGAACTGTATGATGATTCAGAAAGCATTAGTGATAAACTTATTTCTGAAGGCCTGGCAACAGTGCGTCTGTCTAACATCAAACCAAGTAAATCAGATTAATAAATATCAGTAGTTGTGATTCTTTTAAAAGTCAGTGTTTTATCAAAATAGTGTAAGTAGTTGTCATAACAAACAGCTGAGAGAGGTTAAGAAAGAGTTTTTTCTACCATAAAAATTAAGCATAAATGAGTGATATAATCACTTTTATTTAGATTTATTTTTAGTGGCCCTTCTCCCAGGTAGTTTAAAAGTTATAATATTTAAGTTATTTGTTTTCATGAACTTGAGTATATGTTAATCATGAGCTTTCATCCAGTACTCCACCAAGCATGGCCATTATTTGCAATGAAAGTTTTTGTTAATAATGACATTTGGTAATAAACTGAGATAAATCAAAACAAAATTTTATGTTATTTTTGTATACTTAGTTCCAGATGTAGGAGCTGGTGATGCCTCCCGTTATGGTATGGGAATTGCCAGAGATTTCACTGCATTTGGAGGAAGTTCTAGGAAAGAGTCAGAACCAATAAGGCAGGTTTATGATGACAGTTCTAACCTGATTGTTAAAGTGAAAAGGTAGATTTTATATTTTCAAAATATTGGGTTATAAGCCTATCTTTTTCTGCTTCATTTCTTTCCGGTTGCTGGTTTGTATGCAAACAAATTGTAAATAATAAAATACCCACAAGAAAGTATACATACATGTATACAATCTGTATTTTGCCTGTTTTGAATTGTTTATAATAATTAATATGAGTATCTGTCCAGAGTGAGTTGTGTTTACCTAAAAATTTAGATTTAAATAAAAAGAAAAATTGATAAATAAATGATCTTGCTTCTATCTAAATACTGGCACAGATAACTGATTAGTAATATGGGCAAATGGGAGCATTTTAGATACCTGCTATCTGTTAATTTGGAGCCTGCAACCAGTGCTTTAATTCTTGCATATTTCTTTTTAAAAAATTGCATTATATTGATTTTAATGCTTTCTCTTATCTTTATCTATTAATTTGTTTTCTCTTATCTACCAATTATTTAAAATAAACATCTCTATTATTTAAAATAATTTTTGATGATATTGCATTAAATTCATTCTGTTTTATAAATTGAATTATAGATTTAAAAGTACAATCATAAATTAATTACAGTAGTGATATAGTCTATGACTTTTGCTTTGAAAGTAACGTGTGAAAAAGCTATGTATATATTTTACTGTAACATATAGAAATTTACTAAAATAATATTTTTGAATTTTTCATAAGAGAAAAAAAAATTAAAATGTTTAACAATGCATTTTAATAAAAAATACAAATTTTTTTTTATTTTTTTTAGCAACAAAATTCCAAATATGGTAAATGGTGGAAATTTAGATGTGAAACACAAGCGGCAGCTGGATCGAATAACAGCAGAGAGAGAACAGCTTTCAGCTGAATTAGCTAACATAAAAGACAGAATGAATGTGTGTATTTTTTATAATTAATATTATAATGATAATAAAAATCATTAAGTTAAGTAATTAATGGATTTGGAATATATTATACAGATTGGTTAGAAAGTTACGAATAATAATTTGATTTACATTTACTTAATCTTATTTATTACATTAGTTTTTCTGTATTTCTGAATTAATATCATAAAACTTGAAACTTAATAAATGTTTTTGTAAAATTCTGTATTTAGTTTTCAGTGTATTACCAAAATGAACACAAAATTTTGTGATAGGATAGTCTTTCAACATGCCAAAAACTTGATTATTTTCTATATTCTCAGCACCATGAAATCAGAAGTATAAGTTTTTGCATTTTAGCTTTACATACTGAATTTTATTTATTTATTTATGTTTTTATTATTTTTTAATTTTTTTAATTTTTTTATTTGTTTTGTAATTGTTGCAGACTTTACAGAATGAATACACTAACATGTCTGCCAGAGCTAACAAAGCCACATTGGCAGACCACATCAGTTCAGCTCTAGTCCTTGCTGCAAAAGTCAAACATCTCAGGTTCGTTTTATTTTTAAAAATTCAGTTATACATCTGAAAACATTTGATTCACTTATCTATTAAAAGTACTCATTTATTTTAACTAGTCACAACTGTAGATGTATATGACAAGTTCATCCTGCTCCCAGTAATTAAATTAAATTTCATGGTCAGTGAAAATGCACATAATGTTGGCAAGTTAAGTATACATTTTTTATATTTAGAAGAGTGAAATGTATATTTTTTTGAGTATTTAGTCCTCTGGCCATAATTGGTTAAGCATAATTATTATAACATTTAAGCAAAGATTTGGTGAATACATCGTTAGTAATAGCGATTACTTGTGCTAAACTGTTTATATCCATCATTATCACAACAGAAAACTATAACATCAAGCCCAGCATTTTAAATGCATATGTATGTAATACTTTCAGAAAACAGTTTCCTGTGGACAGATCAGCTCTTGATGAAGGAATTGATCTGTGTAACAGCAGTGACAGAATTAGTAATGCCTCTGTGAAGTCTTTGGCTGCTGTAGGGTCTGCTGTTTCGGTATACCGTGCTGCAATGAAAGAGATCTGCATGTGTAAAAACATTGTACGTTTTAATTCTTGAGTGTCTGGGTCATTCAGAGTATCACTTGAAATGTATATATTTTAGAAATATGTGATCTGTCAGTGTTTTCAGTGTATAAAGTAATAATTCATACTGAAATTTGATGTTGATCAAAAGAAAAAAATAACTAAGTTCATTATTGATGTGTTCATTTTAATGTAAAATGTTAATGTGAATCTACCCATAAAAAAATAGGAATTGAAGGTGGTTGTTTTTTAAAGGAAGAGCTACAAGAAATGGTTGAAGCGAGAGATGCTGCAAGAAAAGACTTGTATGAACAAATAAACACTTGTATTGAGGAAGTTGAAAATGTGCCTCTGCAAGAGAGAATTCAGACTGTGCAGGTAAAGCAGATTTGTGTTCAGATGGATTTTTTTATTTTTGTTGAATAGTAATATATCTGAGAACATGTACTTTTTAACTAATTATTATGGACCATCCAGTACCCTTTAACACCACACTATATACTTTTCTTCTGATAGAAGGCTATAAACTTTATCTTGTTCCTATAGGATATGAAAATGACAAAAGTAGTGTTCATTACAGACTTTACAGGTTACTTAAAACTGTATTTGTCCATTTATCTCTTAAACATTAATTTTCAGACATTGTTAATATACCTGGGATTCATTTATCTTATCAGTTGACAATACAACATTGTTAGTTCATTACTGTTTTGATTTCATGGATTATTTTGATTCCAGTAAATCAGTGTTGGTTTTGTCAAAATAATCATTACTTTTTATGTCAATGTCCTTAATAAAATCTGTCTTTGAAAGTTTGTATAAAGTAATGAGAAGATTGGATTTTATTTTTACAGAAAACTGTTGTTCTTCTGAAGAAAGATTTTATCCCGTTTTTCCAGTTTGTTGTTCATGAAATCCCACTGTTAGAAAATATGATACCATCCTATCAACAGTGGAGGGTAAGCCTAATTTAAATATTGACAAAAAGGCATTGTATACAGTAATGATTTCAACCTGTTTCTGATATAAAAAAAACCCACTACATAATGATGAATTGTGTTAAAATTTATTCTTGCTTGTTTGATGCTAATTGTTTTTTCGTTATTATGAATGCTATGTCTATAAATTACAGAGTAACTGGACTTTATTACATTTGAATATAATTGTATTTTTATAAAAGTTAGGTTTTTTTTAGTTTACAATATTATGGATGGATCTAAATATTTTAAAATCTTAATTTTTTCATATATCTGGTCCATTTTATTCTATTTATTTGCTTGCATAATTTTTCTTTATTCTCATATGTTTTAATTATGACAGGAAGTGTATACATACATAATTTAGTCATTTGTATTATATTCCCCATAGGAAACCAAGATTGCACAATTTTCTGAGGCTAGGGAATGTACAAACAAGAGTCGAGATGAAGTTTTACTTGCCTTTAATAATATACAGAATGTGAGTATTTCAGTTTTGTTTCTATTTATACAAAATCCAACATTTTCAACAAACCATGCTATTCCCTCCAACCAGTGCCTACTGTTAGAAGCATTAAATTATATATTAAACAGCATTTGTGTAGATACCAAATTCATGAAAAGTTTTGATTATTAAGCCCAAAATATAAAGAAAATAGGATTGGAAAAAGATGCAACAAAAATACATTTTTATTCTTAAATCTATGAAAAAGATAAACCAGAAATATGAACTGATGATTTCTGGTATTTTTATTAATTGATTATATTTGTTTTTGCAGCAATTGTCTCTGACAGATGATGACAGCCGAGGACAGTTTGATCTGGAGGCCTTGTTAGGTAACTACATAAAGGCACTGCAGAATGAAATATCATTAACAGACATGGTAAGTCCAACATGGTTTTTTCATACAATCAGTTTAATATAGTTTGTCTTTTCTTCTATATCTGTTGTTATATCAAATGACATTGTTTTGATGGCACATTTATAGTGTTAAATTATTAAGAAAAGTAGACTGAAAGATTTTTTTTTCAGTGTGTAATTTTTTGAAATTTTCATTTATTTAAAAAAAAATGCATAATTTTTGTATTTTTAATTTTTAATTTTTTAATTTTTTAATTTTTTAATTTTATTATTTTATTATTTTTAAATTTATTATTTTTTAATAGGCTTTAATTATAATTTTAAATTTTGGTTTTTAAAACTGCACAGGAACATGGTCATGATTCAGGTTTTTTGGCATCCATGGTCCAAGCTTTAGAAAAAGACCTGCAATCAGAAATATCAAATATAGAAAGTTTACAGAAACTTACAATAGATTTCATGCAACTGAAATCAGAAATTGAACCATGGCTTCAGACCTATCCAAATGTTAGTGAATTGCAGGATATTCGTAAGACACTGCGAGGCTTGAGATCAAAATTGAGGCATCGACTAGCTGATAAAGAGGATGTTGAAGAGGTAATTATTTTTAAATTAGTTAACATATAAAGATTTGAAAATAATAATTCCTGATCATCTTTTCTCCTTCCTTTTCTATTTTATTATGCAGTTCTAGATTTGTACTGTATCTCTCAGACAATTAGGTAATTGCTATACCTCTAAGAATGATGCATTCAGTAGCTGAAAATTTGTGTTTTGTTATAATTCTGATATTGTTTACTGGAAAGAAAATGCATGTAAATATTTTCAGTTAACCAATAAAATGAAAGTACTTTTTACGTTTGTGATTTGTTTTTTCTTTTACAGATTACTTCTTGATGTTAAAAAGAAATGTCTCTAATAATTTAATGTTTTTATTTAACAGAATGAATCTGATGGGTCTGCCCTGGCAGAAATTGTAGAGGATATAGCCAGAATACGTGATGAAATCCATCAGGCACTGACTAAAGAAGATAACATGCTGGTGAGTTCTGATCTCAGCTAGGAATCCTTTAATCTGTGTACGTTGGTAATAACATGTAATTTATGGATAAACATTGAACCAAACATTTTATTTTGTTTATAAGGCAAAAATAGAAATAAAAAAAAAGAAGATGAAGAATGGATTGGATGTTGTTTTAGAATATATGGTTCATAGTTAATTATGTCAGTTAAATAAATTAATTTATTCTTCTTTTTTTTTTCAGTGCAATTTATCCAAGTTAGCAGATCAGCACTTCCCAGAACTGCTTACCAGACATCCTGATCTTGGGATGGATGTTTACCTGGTTTGTTTTAAAAGATGTTTGAAATTCCCTGTATTCCCTGAGCCATTATTCAATATTTTGAAAATAACAGAATGTAAATGTCCCAACTGCACTGAAATAATTGTAGGTAATTTTCCACCATTGTAATTCATATGAGATTTTAAAAGAATACATCACATCATATTGTAGTGACATGATGAAAATACTGAATTTGGGTATATTTTATAATTAAAATAAATAAATTCTAAAACCTCTGACACTTAACTTGATAAACAATCTTTCTCTTTCAGACATACTCTGGACTGGTGAAAGCTAACTATGAATTAGACCACTTTGAAATGACTCCAGTCTCTTGTGATCTGTTCAAATCATTGTTTGCAGGAGAATCAGTTTTTATTAGGGTTTGTTCATAATCAGTTTCCTTTTTAAAAACCCATAGGAAAATTCAGGTAAAAAAATGTAAATAAATACAAATAATTACATCAGACATTGTATTAATTTAAGGACATTTTATCTGTGATATGTTTGTTTTTTTGACAGCAAAATAGAATCAAATAAACTTTTTTTTAATTTTAATTTTATATGTATATGTGTGTTTTTTGTTTTTTAATTTTCAGGAATACTTGCTGTCAGATGCGGATCATGTTGATAAAGGTGAATTTCTGAGTCAGGTTGTGAACTATTCAAAATTATCTCAACAAAACTTAACCACAGTAAAAGCCATCTTCTTTGACAAGGTAATATCTTACACATTATATGTGTATTTTAAAATATCTTAAGAAATATTTATTTTCTATGATATTTTAAAGAATAAGTAAGAATATATATATATGTGAGGTATTAAGATCAGTTTCCAGTTAAGAATAAAATATTTTTGGTCACAAATGTATATATTAATGAAAACACTTGGAATTTGTAAAAGTAATTAAGTGTGCTACAGTTTAGTTACGGGTTTTTTTCCCCAAAATCCTTGGTGACCCATTATGTATATATTAAAGGCTGTGGTATTTACCTTCTTGTGTACAGGAAAATCATATCTTGCTAATAATAAGAATACTGGAGGGATGGTGAAAGATAACCATAATCTGGACACTTGGTAGCCATTGGCTAAATATTATATTTATTCATTTATTACAATATATTTTCAGGCTGCTAGACATGCATATGTGATGTTTCCTAAAACAGGAGAAATGCTTTCTACCTTTGTAGAGAATGGACAGAAACCATCCGAAAAGGTATATGTTCAATTTTAAAAAAAAAAATTAAAATTATTGTCAATGAAAATATCAGTTCATTAATACTATCATGCCATGTTTTTATTACATCACGAATAATTCTTTTTCGACCAGTATATGAAGATAGTTCATTATTTTTGTTGTTGCTGTTGCTGCTGTTATATTTATGTTTTTGTAGAAATGACAATGTGCCATTCTGTTCCAGACTGCTCAAGAAATTTGTTTCAATGTAGCTCCTGCATTGTTAAAGCTACACAGAGAGAATATTATTCATGGTGAAGTGACACCACAAAATATTGTCATCGCAGAAGACAACAGCTGTATATTGCTAATGCCTGATTTCTCTCGAAAAACAGTATGTTTTATCTTAAACTTAATAATTATGGGATAGAGTCTAAGAGATACATGTTTGCGTATAAGCATAAGTGAGAATATCTCCCATGTGGAAAGGAAGAAAGTTAAACAAATCATTGAATAATAGAGAGAAATATTATAATTTTACACACATTTATTTAGAATTTGAAAAAACAAATTTTCTTTTTGGCAATAGTTTGGTAGTTTCTAATATTATATAATAAAAATATCTGGATATTCAGAGCTGTGATATTCTTTATTCATTCATGTGTTCTTTATTTGTTACATAATTTGGTCAAAATGTTTTGATGATTAATTCATCTTTCTTGGTGTTTCATTGGTATTTTGTTTTTTTGTAGATTGATAGATGCAGGAAAAAGTATGTTTCTAAATCTGGTCTGCAGTTTGTTGCACCTGAAATACGAAATGCTACAGAGACCAGCATGATATCACCAGTTGTTGATATGTACAGCATTGGTGTACTGTTGTTGTGGGTAAGTTTAGTCCTAGAAGGAAATACATTGGCATACTTGGGTAATGAAGAGTTTGTCATTCAAGTTTTTATATTTGTTTCTATATATTTTTTGTTTATTTTTTTTATTTTATTTTTATTTATTTTTTTTGGCAAGCATTGGAATTTATTTTAGTGATTATAATAGTTATATTTTATTCTGAAATACAGAAAATAAATTCCTGTTAATGACATAATACATTGCAATTCCTATTAGTGCTGGTCAGAATTCATTATAACTTTTATTGACTATTTGCATAACTCTGAAGTAACCTTTGTTTATCTTATATGCTATTTTTATTACACTGTTGTATTATTGAAGATGTTCTAGAAATCAAGACACTTTTTATTTTTATTTTATTTTTTTATTTTTTTGTTAGCTTCACTGCCCAGAGTCTAAGTTTGGTATGTTACCTGAGGGAACATTGGATTACACATCTGCTCCACTGGTATGATTCCATACATATGGTTTTTTTTGTTGTTGTTTTTTAAATTTTATTTATTTTACAATTAATATTTTTAATAATTATGCATTTTTAGTAATGTTTGATTGAGACAGTTGATGCAAAAGTTCACATAAATGAGACCAAAATGAACCAACAAAGATGTTATATTTTATACAATAATCATTATTTGATAGTTAATTTATGAATCAGTCTTGTTTGTTTTCCAGAACCAATTATTAAAAGATGTTTTATCATCTTTACTGTTACCAACTCCTAACGGAAGGGCCAGCATTGAAGATCTACTTACTTCTGAGTATCTGAATACAGACATTATTGATGAACCTGTGGCAGCAGAATCTGAAAGGTAAATTTTAAAAAAATAAGATAAAATTTCATTCTTGAAATATTTTCTGCTGATAAACAGAATCAGAATGCATGTTTGTTATTTCTGAACAAAAAACAAATAATTATAACGTTAAAGAAAACAGTAACTAGTTAAACTATTATAAATAAACAAACTCTTCCTTTGTTACTGACTTATGTAGTATTTGTATTGACTTGGATGGCTGAATTAACATATTTACATGGCTGGTACTTTGGAAACAAATGTACTTTTCTTGGGAAGAGATGTATAAAAATCCCTGACAGTTAACTGATTTGAATAGCCCATGATCTTTAAAAATAGATTTAATACAGCTATCAGTATGATAAAAGTGCTGATCTATCATTATGAAAATATTTGTGTATATGGTTTAACTTGTTACATTGTGTATCCAAATTTCAGTGTCTCGGACAGTACTGCTTCTGATGGAATTCCTTCAGAAAAGCTTTCAGATGAAATAGAAGTTTTGAATGTTGTTGACACAGCAACAGCAGACAAAACTGAGACCCAGCCAGAAGAATATGCTAGTGATGAAATAGAAGAAGAGGATAAAACCACAGAATTATCAAAACCAGACTTGTTAAATCCAGAAGAGTCCTCAGAAAATGTTGATGAAGTTACTCCAGATATAACAGAATCTGAAAAGACAGTATCTGACAAAGTAGAAGAAGAAGAGGAACCTTCAGTTTTTGCTGTGGATAGCACAAAAATTGATCTAACCAAGATTGATCTCAGCAAAACATACCTGAATTCTTCTAGACCCATTGTGACTGATCAAAAGACAAGTGATTCGCTAGAGGAAGTGGCAGTTGAAGCAGACAAAGGTTGTGATGATCAGAATTCTGATGAATCAGAGGACATAAACAATGACTCTCCAGACTTGATTACAGAATGTATTGACAGGAGAATGTCATCAAGGAACCAAGGTGGACAGAGTGCAGCTACTGACGAAGGTTTGTATAATTTGTAACTTATTTAGTGTTCAGTTAAATATTGGCTTGCCTTCTAGATTTTATTTTAATTGAAAATATGAGTATCTTTTTCTTGTTTTAGTCTATACGGTAATGCTAAAGTTATTATTGGAATCATATGCAGATCTTGCTGATTATTAAAATAGTAGTATTTAATAAATGTGGATATTTTGTTTGTAAAATATTACTCTTAGCATGAAAAAGTATAGTTTCCATTAGACCAGGGGTGGCAAAGAGGTCTAAAGTTTATTTACCTTCAGACAGATAAATTTATTATTGACAATATTTATTATTTATTTTACATGCTTGGGGATCAATGAGAGATCAAGGATTCCAGGAAGAGTTTGATGGTCTAAAAAATTTGCCAACCCATGATTTAGACTGAATGAACTTGTTTAATTTTTTTTCTCTTTGTCAAACCGTAACTTTTTATATGACTGTTTGGTTATAAATTTAATCTATTTAATATGTATTATTTTTTTTTTTTTTTTTTTCTTTCAGCTACTAACAATTTGGATAATCAGCATTCCTTCCAGGAGAACAATAGTGATTCACCAGTCACTGTCTCCAACAGTGTGTCTGAAGATAGTTCTGATGTTTTGTAATTTAATCACAAACATTTTAATTGACCATGGTGTTTGTTAAAAACACATTTTTTAATTGTTGTTATTTTTTTATTTGTTTTAAAGATAATGTTTTATGGTACTTTTTCACATAACAATAGATGGCAGGATGTCAAAAATGTTGTTAAAGAAATCAACAAATTAAAATATTTATTTTCTGATAATATTGAATTAAAATGTGCAAGTTGTCAAGAGATCTGATTAATAAATAGAAAGACTCCTAGTATTCAGTCAGCACAGTCATATCTGCTTCATTTCAAATATTTTTCCAAATTTTGAATGAATAATATGTTCAGATATGAAAGTTCATTTTATTTTTTTTCTAAATTCAAATTTGATGCTCTGAAAAGGTAGAGTATGGATTAACTTACTGCATTTTTGATTTTTTGATGCTTTTGTATATTAGCATTTTATTATAATGTCTGTATGCTTTTAGTTATGAAAATTGAAACACTTTAATACAGACTTGGAAAATTGTTTAATTATGGATTAACTTCATATCTGAAAGATTGAGAGTTAATGTTAACTCAGTTATTTATGATACATACATTCTCTTTTTATGTGATACCATAATTTATTAAGTTTTCGAGGTTGTAACTGAAAGTCACTGATGGCTGAAAATATTTTATACAATTAAATTGTATAATGTGCACTTTTCACAGATTCTGTCTTTTGTCTTCTATCTGATTCATAATTATTGTAAAACATCTGCTCAAAAGTATCAAGGATAAGTATTTCCAGATTTTGTTTAAATTGAACCATTAAACCATTCACATTTTCCATTAAACATACCATGTGTGCTGTAAGATTTTCAGATTTTAAATTTTTTTACAAACATAAAAATAAGTTGGTAATTAATTGTATTGAATATACCAAGTTGTTGTTTTAATTAATATCTCTTTATTGTTACAAATGAAATCTTGCAAATAAATTATTAGTTTTGAACCATGCTGTTTGTTTTATATATGTTTTAATATTAAAATAGGTAACATGTTTTAAAATTAAATTAATTGATTATTTATAGACTTTAAACAGTTTCATCCATGCTGATTCTGTCTTCTTTCTATACAATGCCCTGAGTTCAGCAAACAACATTTAGATCATGTAACAGTAAAGAAATAAAGGCAATAAAATGTATATAAACTGAAAGCTGAGCAAATTAACTAGCTTGTCACAGTAAAGAGTTGTAGCTGTAGACAAAAATGTATCTACTGTACTTAAAAAGGAAAAATACAGTTTTACATAATATTGTAACCATAACTGATAGGCTACATAACTTGTAAAACTGTGAAACTGCAGTTAAATTTAATAATTGTAATGATGACACAGTCATAGCTCAAACTGCCTTTAATTATCACAATATCAGTATGTATTTTTATCCAAAATAAAATTTAAAGAAATTTGTACAGCTCAGAAATAAAATCGTTTCAATTGGCCTGTTAACTGATGGCCAACGTAAATAACAGCTCAGTGTATGAAAACTGTTTTCTGCAAAAATTAATTAAAACTATTGTTCAGGCTGTGTCTAAGTTGTGTATGGAATACAAAATTGTTAAGTTAAAATCATAAGGCTAAATAAAATAAAATAAAACTTCAAATGGATCTAAAAGCATCTAACAACAAGAATCATTAATGTAGTGTAGCACAGTATTTGTTATGTTGAAGCATATATTATTTCTGGCACTGGAAGAACAAAGAGGAGAAACAAGTGTTCATTTTGAAATACTGGTATGGTTCTGTTTGGTTATTTTATGTAAATAATGTTATGTGTGTGTGGTGTGTATATGTGTATGTGCATGCTTAATATTATTATTTTAAAAAGTTCAAGTATAATAATAATGTGTACTTAGAAAGAAAACAAAAATTTAAAAAGAACAAAATATATCAAGTAAATGTTTTCAGTCCTGCCTATTTGTATTTTCAAACCAGGGCAGAGATGTATTAATCAAAAAGGTGGAAATCAAGAAACAACAAACGAGATGGCGGCAAAAACAAGTGTTGACGATTTCAGAAAGTATCGCAGTCCCCTTGTTTCAAGATATGCCAGCAAGGAAATGTTATTTAATTTTAGTGAAATGAACACGATCATCATTTGGAGAAAACTCTGGTACTGGTTGGCAAAGGCAGAACAGGTGTTTATCATACCAGACTGATTATCGATGTTTATTCTGTTTTCGTGATTTCATTTTATCGAATCGATTGATTTATTTTTATTTTTATTTATGCCAGTGTATATCACTTCAACATATATACTGGAATCATTTATATTGTTATAATAGTTTTACTATAGTAGATGATTATATGATATAAATGATATAATTATAATAATACAGAGACATAAGTCTTATGATAAGATGAGATACAGAAATTCAAACGCAATAGCTATTCAATATAATTCAGAGTATTCTATTGAATAGCCTATAGGCAATACTGAATAGTGAATACATGAATACTACATTATAATATATATAATAATATACTAATAATAGTACACTCTTAACTCTATTATCTTAAAGCTATATTTATCACATAATCATAAGCGTAGTAAAACAAGCCTTATCAACAAACTTGAACATTAAAGATATGATCTTCATAAGTTAAATGACATTGACAGTAAGTCTTAATTATTAATGCATTCATTATTTTCTTATGACTACTTTTTGCATAATTCTTTATGAAACACAGTTCAATTTTAAATGTATTTGGTCTATATTTTATATGCATCCTCTATCAAACAGTTGGGAATTTGAAATTAAACCTTGTTTATTTAATGAGATCTGATCAGCTTACAAGTAGATACTTAGGAAACAGAAGTAGTAATACTGATTATGTTTGTAATATATGATAATTAATCATTATTATTAATTAACAGGAACTTGGGCTGGATATCAGTGATGAACAACTGAATGAAATGAAAGATAATCAAGAAAATATAGATTTTGAGAAAGCAGCTGCTGAGGAAAGACGTGTGAGACATGACGTAATGGCGCACGTGCAGACATTTGCACAGTGTTGTCCCAAGGCAGCACCAATCATTCACCTAGGAGCAACATCTGCTTACGTTGGTGATAACACGGTAAACAAATAAAATTATGTGAGTTAAAGATGAGTGTTAAATTAAGAACAAAGACATATTCCAGGCACAGATTTTTAATAAAGCAATTCTTTTCATTTGATTATGTATTAAATATATCTATGCCTTTTCTAATATAACCTTAAAATGTTCTTTGAATAGTGATTTTGTGGTGAAATATATGCATTCCATGCATTCATGTATATCAAAAAATATAACTTGTATTAAAAGTCAGTAATGAGTAACAACAATAATAATAATAATATGATTATGTGTCTTCTGATATGATAATATAATATAAATAATCTGATATTAGTTTACTTATCTAAAGAAAATTTAAAATGGAAAACATTGTTAGAAATATTTGATTATGATGTCTGATTTTGATATTTGATTTTTTCAGGGTCTGATTATAATGAGGGATGGCTTTAACATTCTCCTTCCTAAAGTAAGTATTGTGTATCTTTATTTATACTTTAATTCTGCTTTATTTTCCTTTCTTCTTTTTCTTTTTGATATTTAACAATAGCTCATAAAAATATTTACATATTGTAATTTCAGCTTGCCAGGTGCATACACCGTTTAACTACATTTGCTGAAACCCATCGCTGTCTCCCTTGTCTTTCATATACACATCTACAGTGAGTGGTAAAATTGTTTCCTTTTATATTACTGAACTTTTAGTCTTAAACAGAATTTGTGTTTGTTTTGCTGTACTGACCCATCTGATTACTAGTGCATACCTCATATAAATATTTGAAAATGTTCAAGGTAATACAGTGAGGTCAATCTCCTAGACATTTTCCTCTAAATATTACAATTTCAATAAATATCTTCAGGAGACAGTACTGAAGATCCCTGATTTTCTTATTTTTAAAAAAAATTTGTTTTATATACTCTATTTAAAAAAAAAAAAAAAAAAAAAAAAAATACTAAAGCAAATATTAAATAATAATTGAGATTTAATGTGAACAAAAAACAAGGAAAACATTTGTAATTTCTAAGTTCAATACTAGGCCAGCTCAGCTGACTACTGTTGGTAAACGAGCATGTATCTGGATTCAGGATCTGCTCATGGATTTGCGTAACATAGAACGTGCTAAAAGTGACTTGCGTTTCCGAGGAGTCAAAGGTACAACAGGAACACAGGCCAGTTTCCTCACATTGTTTGATGGTAGTTCAGAAAAGGTGAGATTTAAGAAAAAAGTTATTAACGGAATGAATGTTTAAAACTTCCAACAAAAAAGATTAGTTTTCGAGTTCTTGTAAAAAACATCATTTGTCATTTCAGATACATCTAAATTATAAATTAGTTAATTCATATAAGATTGTTTTTAGTACGTACTGCTTTTATTATTGATGTGAGACTAACTGTAACAGCATTTTTCCTGAAAAGTATATTATCAAAATATTTCATTAGTAATTTATTTTTTTTAACAAATGAAATAAATTTTATTTGCAGGTAATATCTCTAGATAAAAGAGTCACAGAGCTGGCTGGATTCTCTCAGTATGTTTCATAGTTTAATTGAATCTTAAAATTTTTGTAGCAAATCTAAAATGAATTCAGAACTTGGCTTTATTATGTGAAGTTTAAAAGGTTTGACAAATTAACCTGACATCATAATTCAGAATGAAAAAAATGTATTACTAGTTCATATGATAATAAATGAAGAAAAATTAATTTTTAAATTTACCTGATGTTTCATATGTAATCTTTTAAGTTAAGGTGCCCTCTTTTTAAGTATTTATTTTTGTAAAAAAAAAATCTTTTCTTTCTTTATTTCTATATTTCAATTAAAGGTATTGAGATATATTTGCCTTTTCAAGCTAATATTATCTTCCTATTTTTATTTCTATTTTTTTAATATTTTTTTTTTTTTATCAGTCAGTATTTGATCTGTGGTCAGACATACACTCGCAAAGTTGATGTGGATTGCCTGGCAACACTGGCTAGTTTAGGTGCTACAGCTCATAAGGTGAGTTTTATATATTTTATCACATGATAAATTTCATCTGGAACAAACACTCATACTTACTGTTGTCTGAGTACTTCTTTTTCGGGGTATGTTTTTTAGGAGTAGCATACCTGCAACACATGTTTTATACAGAAGACAGAGAAACTGCTTGTACAAACAAAAAATTAAAGAATGAAATATGTATCTGTTTAAGATTAGTTTTTAGTGAAGTCTATATTTATGGTCTAACGGAAATAACTATTATGCAAAAGCACACGTTTTTTCAATTTAGGTCATATTTTAATTAATAAAAAAAAAAATAATAATAATAATTTAATTTTAGAAATCCCAGTAAACAAATATTGAACATCATACAATAAAAAAGTAAAATACTGACAGAAAATGAAAAAAAAGAAAAGAAATAGCGACCAAACATTAGTGATCTGTTGTTAGTAAATTTACGGTCTAAGGGGAATAACTCTCTTTTAAGATGAAAACCAGTTGATTGTTTTTGTTTCTTTAGTCTGTATTCTAATGAGCAGAGATTAAGAAATAATTTAAGTTAACTTTTAAAAATGACCAACATATAAATTCAAAACAAAAGATGTTAAAACTAAAAAAGACAGAAAGAAAGAACATTAAAAGAAAACACTTAATGGAGTGTCACGGTGGATAATATAATTACGGTGTAAGGGAAATAACTCTCTTTTACGATAAAGCACGGTTAATAGGAATATTGAGTCATTGCCATCGGCTTAATTTTTATTTTTGTTATAAATTATTATTTTAAACAATTTCAGAATGTTTGAAATAATTTGTTTATATTTCCTATGATATTAAAAAAGAAAGAAAAATGCAAAAGAGTTTAGTAACTCCCGTAGACCATTATTTTCCATTTACGGTCTAAGAGAAATAACTCTCTTTTACAATAAAGCACACGAATAAGAAGACTGAGTCACTACGATAATTTTATTTATTTTATTTTATTTTTATTTATTTTTTGGAACAATTTCAGAATGTTTGAAAACAAAATTTTATATACTTTTACAGTGGACTACAAAGTCGTTTTTTTAAAACAAAAAGGAAAACACTTTAGACGCCTTTAAGCCAATATTTTAGTTTGTTTACGGTCTAAGGGAAATAACTCCCTTTAAGATAAAGCACATCGAATAGGAAGACTGAGTCGTTGCGATAGCTTTATTTTTATTATTAAATTTTTTTCCTTTTATTTATTTATTTTTTATTTTTCATTCTCATTTTTATTTATTATTTATTTATTTTTAACATATTCAAAATGTTGCAAATAATTTAATTATATTTCTTACGGTGCATTATAAACTTTTTTTTTTTTTTTAACATTCAAAATGTTGGAAATAATTTGCTTATATTTCTTACAGTGCATTATAAAGTGTTTTTTTTTTTTTTTTTTTTTTAATAGGAAAAAGAGTTTCCATTACAATATGATTTGATTTTATTTTATTTACTCTAAGGGAAATAAAGCACAGTTAATAGGAAGACTGAGTCATTGCCATCACCTTAATTTTTATTTTTTCTTATAAATTATTATTTTAAAGAATTTCAGAATATTTCAAATAATTTGTTTATATTTCCTATGTTTGAAAAAAAATAAAAAAGAGGAAAAATGCAGTTATTTCCGATACACCATTGTTTTCTATTTACGGTCTAAGGGAAATAACTCTTTTACAATAAAGCACATTGAATAAGAAGACTGAGTCATTTCGATAATTTTATTTATTTTTATTTTATTATTATAATTTATTTTTTTTTTAAATTTCTGAATTATGTAAAAGTTTGTTTATATTTTTTACGGTGCATCTTTAAAACAAAGGAAAACAGTTCAGAAATTTCTTTTACATCATTATTTTATTTTGTTTACGGTCTAAGGGAAATAACTCTCTTTTAAGATAAAGCACCTCGAATAGGAAGACTGAGTCATTGCGATAGCTTTATTTATTTAATTTTTTACTTTTATTTTTTTTTTTTTTTTTTTAATATATTCAAAATGTAAATAATTTGCTTATATTTCTTATGGTGCAATATAAAGGATTTTAAAAATATATATATATTTTTAATAGGAGAAAAGAGTTTAGAGTTATTTCCCTTACACCATGATTTTATTTTATTTGCTCTAAGCACAGTTAATAGGAAGACTGAGTCATTGCCATCGCCTTAATTTATTTATTTATTTTTATTTTTTTTTTTTTCATAAATTATCATTTTAAACAATTTCAGAATGTTCGAAATAATTTGTTTATATTTCGTAATGCAAAAGAGTTTAGTTATTTCTTTATACCATTATTTTTTATTTATTTATTTTTTTTTTTTTTTTTTTTTTTTTATTTAATTTTTTTTTTTTTTTTTTTTTTTTTTTTTTTTTGAACAATTTCAGAATGTTTGCAATAATTTGTATATATTTTTTATGATGCATTTTAAAAAAAAAAAAAAAAGGAAAACAGTTTAGACATTTCCTTTACACACGTATTTTATTTTATTTACGGTCTAAGGGAAATAATCCCCATTTAAATTAAAGCACCATGAATAGGAGGACTGAGTCATTGCGATAGCTTTAAATATTCTTTTTATTATTATTATTATTATTATTATTATTATTATTATTATTATTATTATTATTATTATTATATTTTTTAATGAATATAAGACAAGATTAAAATTTTATTTGGAGAGGAGAATAAAAGAAATGTAAACAAAATATCAGTAACCAAAAGAAACATTAAAGTAAACCAAACAAAAAAGTGCAGAAAAAGAAACATAATGAGAAAAACATATTTTTAAAAATTTATTTTAAATATTTAACTTGTTAAAAATAAAGTGAGGAAAACTGGAGATAAAAAGAAAACAACACACATTCTCATGAGTTGATAATGGATTAAAATACAGTTAACACAAACCTCTATGGTTAAAATTGTATCTAAGTAAAAATTCACGTAAGAAATTATATTGAATAAATGAAATTATTAGAGGAAATGGGAAGTAAAAACAAACGATAAAAAAAGTAGGTAAATGTATGTTAACATTAACACCATTTCAGTTTACGTCACAGTATTTAATTTAACAGACTGCTAAGACATATTTCCCTTTGTCATTCTGCTTAGCTGTTGTGTGTTATGACAAATAGCACTGTCAGTGAGAGGTGTCACATAGGCCATTAATAAACATGAGATCACTGCTGTCATCATTATTTATATTCAGAAGTAGAGCAGGCTAAATTGTCAACAGATGTTACAATAGGGACTATATTGTTTGTTTTTTTATTTGTTTTTTTTTTATTTTATTTTATTTTATTTTAAATTGTTTGCAGATGTAACACTAGTGTTTATATTGGGTTTTTTTTTTTATTCATCCATTTATTTATTGATTTATTTATTTATTAAAATAAATTTTTTAAATATATTCTTATTTTTATGATATAAATGTATTGAAACATATATTATTCTTTTTAAAAAATATATCTTTGTAAATAAGTTAATTTTTCATAATTTCTGGTCAGTTAAAAAACTAAAATTAAAATGATAAAAAAAAATAATAATAAATAAATAAAAACAACTTTCATTTATATTTTTTTCTTAAAAGCTTTGGATGAATGATTTTTGATTAAAAAAAATTTGAAAATTGAAAATTTGATAGTACTTTTGATGATTTCTCAGTTTCAACCAGTGCCCTCTCCCCATTATATATAAAAATTTCAATAACATGAAACGTTCAATATAAAAACAATTTTTATTAGATATGAATAGCAATTGTGAAATGAGAAATTTTATGAATGAAGCATGCCTATTAACAGTATATATTTTACATAGAATAAAAATGATAAAACATAAATAAGAATAATATGTAGAACAACCATGTTAGTAATTAAACTTATTTGCTATCAAATACAAAGCAACATTTATAGACCAAAGTTAATATAAACATTAAATTAAATTGTCCATTTCAGTGTGATGTTAAGTAGTTTTAGTTGTTGACATACATTCAGTTATACATTGTGATATTCTGTAAGAAAGGGAATAAAACACAGATAGTTAGTGCATTTATCTACACTGAGCACAAAATGTTGAAAATAAAATATAAACTTAAAAGAAGGAAATAAAGGGAAAAAAGGAACCTAAAATCTAATATTATATGACGTTTTCTTCAAACAAGATGACGCTATACTCGTACGCTTTTAGCTGTTTACAACAGAATTGTACTGTCCTCTTTTTGCCAGTGCTTTGGTGATTTTCTTAACAGCTTTCTTATCAGTTTCTAGAATTGACATCAGTTTGTCGTTTTTTATGAGTTCAAGCATTTTGTTGCCATCAATTCTGTGTTCAAATATCTGGTGACAGACGTGCTCTGACAGCTTGTGTTTGCGTGCCCACATCATCATGAAGCTCACTGGAAAGTGGTGAATTCCTCTTGGCCAGCCTGCTGTCTCAAAATGATACCCATCTACATCTTTAAGGAAAAACGCGTATTTTACAGTTTTCATTAGCAGTATTTGCTGAGATTAAATCAGCTATTATCAGTGAACGATTTCACAATTTTTTTTAAAGAATAAACAAATAAATTAATTAAATTAAATTATTTATTTATTTTTGTTAAATTATATTTAATGATGTTAAAAGAAATGATTTTTTCTTTTTTTAATTTTTATTATTATTTTTAAAAATCACAATAATAAAAATAAAATTAAAAAGTAACGTAATCTACTTTTATTAGAAGAACAAAAAAAAAAAAAATCATACAATTTCTGCTGACATTTGATAATCAGTCAAGAATAAATACACTTACGTCCATCATCATATTTAAAGCTTGTTTCCCAGCGACATCCTTTAGTCTGACAAAGAAACACTTCCGTGCCATATATCTCTCCATTTGGCCTTATTCCAGCTTTCTCTTCGAACCTTCCGATGTTTTTCTCACCACACTTTACACAGGCTGCTAGCCCGCTGTTGTAAAACGCTATTCTACTGGTGTCTTTTTGATCTCCGGTCGAAAACTGCGCTTTCCAAATATCAAGGTTAGGATCTTTAAAACAGAAGTAGTAGATGAATGTAACTAAATACTTGTACTAATTATGAACGTAGTTTTGCATTAAAGTGTCTCTGGCGGTTTGTGTAATTTTAAAAAATGGGCACTTCCCAAAATATTGTATTATTTTTGGCTTACGATCATCGTTAATAACAAAATATACCAATAAAATAAAACTTCTAAATATTTCATCATTTATTTTGTATCAACGTTGGAGAAAAACGAAGAGCAAACCGGTCAGCTGTGTACGTTATTACGTTACTACAAAAAAACGGCGGTGTCCGGATATTTTTAAACTGATCTCTTTTGTTGTTATAGTTCGCTTTTAGTTTAGATTGGAAGACAAAACAATAATAGTAGTAAAAGTTTAGAATTTCACCAAACTGTACATAAACTGATTAAAAAGCATTGTTATGATCAATTAAATTTAAAAAATAAACGTCGAAAAAGAAAATAAATTTCTTGATTTTGTTTCAGTTGTTTTCGTCGTCGTCTTTTTCTTCTTCTTCAAGCATGAAGACTAAACATTTTGTAAAATGTCACGTTTAAAACGAACTACATATATTCATCCCGTGACAAATGTTTTCTTGCTTTAAAGTCAACAGATCTGCCTGTGTGTACTGTATGTATATGAGGTTACGAGGTCACTACACTTTGGTGTAGTTGTGTCTCGGCATACCAAATGTTATTTTTTTTTTTTTTTTTTTTTTTTTTTTGCACCAGTTCATGGTAGTCAGTACCTGCTCGAATTGATAGCGGTTGGCCGGTCTTTAGCCCTAAATGCAAAATGCTATAAAAATATAAACGAAATAATATGACTATTTTGTTTGCCGAATTTATTATTACATTTAAATATCCTGGAGAGTTACAATTTAACACCTGTTTATGAAAGCATCGGGTGATTTACGACACTAAATTAAACTTTAGTGTAAAACGAGATTCAGCAAGCAGACTCAAAAATAGTAGTTATATCAAATTAATTTAAAACACATGAATTTAAAACTGTTTTGCCGTTACATATAAAAAAACAACAACAACCAAGAACATGAATATGAACACACACACACAACAGCTAATTTAATAGAAGTGACATTTAAGATTGTTTTTATTATTAATGTAGATTCAGGCACATACCCATACAGATATACTGGATGCGTGTGTAGATTTGTTTGTATCACTATCGGGTGAAAAAGAAAATCTTTGTTTAACTTTCTGTCTTCTAGGATGATTTTAGTTAGCACAGCATTTGGAATCAACTGATTAGGTCATAAATTTGGAAGCAGAACTTTTCACAAACATATTTTTGCTGTAAGAGAAACGGAATGAAGTTGGATGCCAAAATATTTTCCGAATAATATGATAGATATTGTAATAATGATGTGTTCTCAATACCGATTTTAAACAAAGGATAAAGGCTGAAAATGCCTTAGATCAGGTAAGAAGAGGCATTTCTCATTTTAATTTTGTCCATAACAAATTTATGAAAAAATAAATAAAAAAATATATTAATGTTGAGATCTCAGAAAACGACTGAAGAATATAATATGATAACGTTAAATCTGACCTAATTTACATCCCACCATTAAAATCATTTATTTATTTATTTATATTGGTTTATCGTTGTTTGTTTGTTTTTGGGGGGAGGTTGCGGGGTTAGTTTTGGGGGGGGTTGTTTACCAGACACTATTAACATATTTGGATAAAACAAAATGTATATAATTAGACTAAATAATTTTACTTATTAACAACAATCTTAAGAAAAAAACCCAGATATAGTTATGATAGATTCTATACGATTGATATACAATATCACAGGAAACTTTTTCATTCTTTTCTTCTTGCATAAGCAGAAACTTGAGTAAGCTGTTTAAACTTTTAAAAATACTTGAATAAAACCATTTAATGATAATCAATAATGTATAAAAGAAATTAATATATTATAAATATTTTATAAACTTTCTCCCGAAACACACAACCATACATAAAAAAAAAAGTAACAAAAAAAAAAAAAAAAAAAAAATCTAATTCAGTGGTTATAGTCAAATATATACATAATTTGATTAATACTAAAGTGCACCTACCATCTGTCTCTGTAACTCGACCCAAAGGTGGAGATTTCAAAACCGCGTTTTTCGCTGAATATCGAGAACTTCTTTTGCGTTTGTGTTTGCTGACAAGAAAACAAGACTTAAACAGATTCATTGTCGTTTTCGTTGAGACTCAACTGTTCAGGTCTAAGCTGCGTTGATGAAATAAACTGTCTAGTTAGCAGGACCAGAGAACTGGTTAGATGCTGACAGGCGTGACATGCCTATATCATGTACACAAACTACGCAGGAATTTCCTTGAACTCTATTCGTGGATGCTGTAGTAATCGACGTTGTCCTTTGACGTAACGGAGTAATAATTGTTTATTTACAACTTCTGTTTTATATAATATTTGCGTAAATCATGACGCTTACTTACGTGAAAATGTCAGACTTTGTGAAGACATAATTTTAATTTAAAAGAAAAGAAAATTACGTTTAATTTACGTGAAACAAAAATAATTTAGAAAACCCACAGTCCGTCACATTGTTTTTCTGACTTTTAACTACAATTAAAACCTTGTATTAATGTCCTGATTTGATATTGAACAGAAACGTAAAATAACATCAGAATAATATTCTATATTGTTCACAGAAAGAACACAATGATTTTCAAAGCTCTAAATATGTGACTTCTTTAACACTCCAGAGGCATCAATACGAAATAACTAATCATATATCGCAAAATTATAAAGGAAAAAAAAAAAAAATAATACTTTGAAATCTTCTTTTCAGATATGTACTGATATTCGTTTGCTTGCCAGCTTCAAAGAAATAGAGGAGCCGTTTGAAACAGATCAAATAGGTAGGGATATCTTTATACATTAGCCCGTCTCCTATATTTTTACCGTACGTTTTCTCATCTTTTTAATTAAACATTTTATCATTTCAACACAAAACACACATTTATCTTTTACAGTCTTATAAAATTTAAGTACTTAAAAGTTCAATATTATTTCATAGATAATTATATTTTTTAAATTACTTTTAAAACATGATTTGTTCTTTTTGCAGTGTGTGCCCTTGAATTAACATTGTAAATTTCTAGGTATGTATTGTATTCTGCATGCTTGTCGTATGATGGAACTTTCATTTACTAAATTTTCATATTACAGGATCTAGTGCTATGGCCTATAAGCGAAATCCTATGCGGAGTGAACGATGTTGTGCATTAGGTCGACATCTGATGTGTCTTATACAAGATCCTCTGATGACAGCGTCAGTGCAGTGGATGGAAAGAACACTTGATGACAGTGCTAACAGGTAAGACATTACACGTGCCGAAATATTTCACTTTAAGCTATTTAAATTAAAAGACACGTCACTCACCTTTCACATTTAATTCTTTATTTTATTTTAAATAATGTGACACATAGTGCAAATGAGTTATAATGACTGTATAATTATTATCATAATTTATTAATGTTTCCTGTTGCAGAAGAATTTGTCTAGCCGAGGCCTTTTTGACAGCAGATTCAGTCTTAGCAACAATGCAGAACATCTTTGAAGGATTAGAGGTTTATCCAAAGGTGCAGAAATTATACCTGATAACAATAAAAATATAGTTGAGACAAAAATAAGAGAACTGTATGATAAATATTTCTATAAATATATCATTTATCATAAATATAATATCATTAATGGGCAATGTACAATCCATTCAGTTTTCTTTCATAGGCATATTTTTTATGTTTGTTGTCCAAAAAATGGATTCTCATATATATATATATATATATATAAATGTTTTTTCTTTCATCTGTGGATTTTCATTTTGCCTGCCTGTTGTAGATAATTGAAAGAAGGGTGAAGCAGGAACTTCCATTCATGGCTACAGAAAACATCATCATGGAAATGGTGAAACTTGGTGCGAACAGACAGGTAAAGCAACAAAAGTTGTCTTCCTTAACAGAGTTGTCTTTCCTTCTATCAGCAAGATTTAAAATAGTAATACTGTTACACTGAATATATTACCAGTATTACTGTATTAATGTATTAAATCTGATGTTCACTGAATAATGATTTATTCTTTATAACTACTTTGACAGGGAAAAGGGCAAAATAAACAAAAACAAAATCTATTGTTTCAGGAATGTCATGAACATATCCGTGTGCTTTCTAAAGAGGCAGCAGCTGTGGTGAAACTTGAAGGAGGTGATAATGACTTGGTACAGAGAATCCTGTCTGATGGTTATTTCAGTCCAATCCACCAAAACCTGGACAAATTAATGGACCCTTCAACCTTCACAGGACTCGCACCTACTCAGGTTTGTTTTAAAAATGCTGACACCTTATTTTGGGGGGGGCTGGGGGGTAAATTAATAAATATTATGTTTGATATTTGTGGTTTGATTTTCATCTGTGGCAAAATTTGTAACTGATTTTTAAAAAAATAAATTGAAGTGAGATATTAAAATAAATAAATAAATTTCTAAGTAAAATATATTTTTTTATTGTTGTTGGGGTTAATCAAGTATGCATAAGATTACTTGTCTGTGTTTGTATCAGGTTTTTTAATTATTATTATTATTATTATTTTTATTAAATTTTATTTATTTATTTATTTTTACATATTTATTTATTTATTTCATTTCATTTAAATTTTTATTTATATTTTTTTTTTTCATTTTTGTCTGTTTTTTCACAGGTATCTAGATTCATCAGTGAAGAAGTAAAACCGGCCCTTGAACCTTATTCCAAGCAGCTTTCAGAGACATCAGCTATTAATTTATAAAAAGTTAAAAAAAAATATTTCTGTGAAAATAATATACTCTATTGTCGTAATATTTTTCATTGCAATGTCTGCTATACATTGTTTGGATTGGCTTTATAAGATGTATTTTGAAATATTACTTTAGAAAAGACTTTTTTATTATTACTGATATACTTCATTTTCAATTTAATAATTGGAGCCGAGCTCATTTTGTTAATTATGTCTGATGTTATTTGCTCTACACAAATATTTCAGCTTGAATTTTAATAGAATATTATAAAATAAATAAATAAATAATTGTTTGTGTGTTTGTTTGATATTGTCAGCTTAGATTTTATTAATTGTTGGCAGTGACAGAGGTAAGACTGTCAGAAAAAGGATGCTAGTGTTTTGCCAGTTTTATGAACTACGAGCCCTAGTTGTAATCACACTTCACAAATACATTGTCACAAATTACTGTCTGTGAAAATAAAATAAAATGTCATAAAGGTTACAAAATGAAAAATAACAGTTAAAAATCTTGAAATGTATATTAATGAGAGGCCTCCTCTAAATTATACATCCAAAAAATGAAAAAAAAAAATAAATTTAATGTAATAATAATGATTAAGTTTATCTGAATCGTAATAAATATGTATATTTTGTAATCGATTTGGAAAATTACGACATTCCAACCTTTAAATCATTTGTAACAATTAATGCTGTATGTTTTTATCAGGTAAGTACAGAAGAAATATTTAAAATAAACAAACATGGGTATTTAGGCACTGACAAATCTTTGCCATTATAAAATAACCTGCTTGGGATCCATATAGACCAAGCCAAAAAATAATTTAAAAAAAGATAATAGAACTGACGATTTTGGTTATAACAGTAAATTCAAAACCATCGAACCATCAAGCAAATGCAATAAAATCACAAACGTCTTCCCACGTTTTCACACATATATGAAAGAGAAGTAATCTTGTGGTTAGGGGTACTGCATTAAAAGCGGGAAAAAATACCGGGTTTTTTTCGAGGGGGATTTTTATTATTTTTTTTTTTTTTTTTAAATTAATAATACCAATACTAATACTAATAAATACATAAATAAATGTTAGCCAGCAGATAATAAATGGAATAGATTAGAAACATATTTTCATATAGCATAGTTTTAAATCACGGCTATTATGTCTAGCTAACAATTTTATTTTTTGCAGCACGTACTTAAAAAAATGAAAAACGAAAACTGATGATTAATTAATAGTTTATTTATAACTACAATTAAAAGAGAAGATACTGTATCAACAAAACTCAGACGTAATATTATGATTTTATTTTGTTTCAATTTATTTATTTATTATTCTGCAACTTATTTATTTTATTTTATTCATTTATTTATTTATAGTTTTAAGAATTCTAGGAGTTGAGCGAATTAGCTGTGACTAACTAGTAAGTTCAGTAACTTATTTAACTCTGTCCAGTTATGTAGTTCATATAGAAACTTCCTAAAACTGGACATGCCGTTGATGCCAGTGATGATGGTTTGATTAATAAAAACCAAACAACATTTTGAATAACAACAGTGCTTCACACTGCACAACACTGCCTGACATAAAGCTATTCGTTATCCCTTTGACTTTTCTTTGAAAGGATCTGTTTCTTTATTTACCTTCTTTTTTTTTTCCGTTTTTTTATTCTTTTTTTTTTTTTTTTTTTTTGGCAGAAGCTCTTTCCAATGCGGCAATAAATTATCTTGATAATTTTTCTGCCTGAAGGTCTTTTAAAAAAGTGGAGGAATTTGCGAAAATAAATAGTAAGGGCGACAACTCGTTAAATGGTATTTTTAAAAATGATATAATTAAAAGATTCGAAGTGAAGTTATGAAAAGAATAATATGGATTAAAGTGACATTGTTTTTTATAACTGAATTAACGTGCTGCCCACATTAAATGTAATGTATGAATTTTTTGTATGCCGATGCTTTACTGAATAAACTGATAGTTTAAATTATGTTAAAAGGAATTTCCTTCAGAAAGTGAAACACAATTCTGAATTCGGATTGAGACACAGTGTTTTGACTTTTGTTTAAAAAGTTGTTACAGTTTTGTTGTTTCGCTCTGTATTATTATTATTATACATTACCTTTCTAGATCTAAAATTACCTGCACTGTTTGAATATAAATATATATGTTTGTAATTAAATTTAAAATAGTACATGCGTATTCAAAGTGTTGTATTTTCCATAAAATGATAAATATTTTACTTTTAAATTATTTGTCTGGTCAGGGTAAATTTGTATAGACTTTATGCATATATAAAGAGTTCACATTTAAATTTAATTGTTCAATTATATATTTTATTCTTCTTTTATTTTTCACTAGTCATCAAAATGAATTGTGAATCAGATTTGGAAGGAAATGCAGGCAGTGGATTTGATGGTGAAGATGAGGGTTTTCCTGATGAATGGAATGTCATTGATGATCTTGGTGATGACTGTGAGGACAGTTCAGACATACATGACACAAACAAAAATAATGTGTCAAACATAACTAAAGAAACAGTCAAAAGCAAAGAAGAAAACATATCTAGACATAGAAAGAAAGATGAAGGAGAATCCAGTAAGAATAAAGAAAGGAATCAACATAAATCAAAAGATAGAAAATCTCAGGATTCTTATCACAGACATTATGGAAGATCTAGATCAAGAGACCATTTTAAGTTGCATGACAGGAAATCAAACTCAAGGTCACAGGATCGTTTTATATCTAAATCACATGACAGAAAATCCAGTTCAAGAACCAGAAATGAAATCAATACAAAAATACAAAACAGAAAATCAGACTCCAGTTTAAGAGATCAAGATAGGTCTAAATCACACCAAAAAAGGTTGGGTAATGAATCCAAAGATAAGCACAAATCAAAATCACATGACAGAAAATTAGATCGTTCTAGTAATATGAAACATCCTTCAGAAGAAACATGTGAAACTGAGACTTCAAATAAGGAAAAGGGTCCATCAACATCATTTTCACATTTAGAATCTAAATCATCTGATGTAGTTTATTCAAGTTCTACAGTAGAAAGCAACCTAAAGAGAAATGTTCAAATAAAATCAAGTTCGATACCAAATGAAAATAAATTAGATTCAAAAGAAAAAAATGCTCATTTAAAGCAATCCAGATTTAGTGAAGAAAAAGAAAAGAAAGCTGAGATTTTTGAAGAAATACATAAACTGAATACAGCTAATGATGAACATCCCACACCAGCAATGTCTGCTGGTACAAATGAAGATGCATGTATGTTCAGTGATCTCAAACAAGCTGCAAGTAAGCAGAACCTTTTTTTTTTACTGATTTTCCTTAAAAATAACTTTTATCTTTATTCATCATCAGAAAATTATATATTATTATTATTTAGCTGAAAACATTAATAATCATTAATTTGTGATATAAAGTAAATAAAAAAATTAAGATTTTGTGCTGGTCAAATCTGAGTTTTAAATAATTTTTATCACAATAGGATGAATTAATGAATATCTGTTTTTGTGTATGTGCTCTTTAATTTTGAAATGTTAAAGATTTTTTAAGTATCTGTTTCTTTATTTAAGGATATCAGCTGGTTACTGGAGGATCTGACAGTCCTCCAAATTTCATTCCTTTTCCTAAAGAATCTAAATGCAGTAAGTCTTATAAAAGTTATATAGTATTTAGTAATTTGGGATATCTTGATTTGTGTTTCAGCTCTATATAAAATTAATGTCTTTTAACATGATGTACAAGATAATTAGTAGCTTACCAGTTATTTAGTAATAGTTTAGTGGTTTTACTAATATTTTGTTATTTCTGATTCAATAACTAATAGAAAACTTAAGTACCTACAATAATGTATCAGATCAATAAAAAATATAATTAAAAGTTGCAGCAATTTGTTATTGAATTCAAATTATAAAATAATATATTTTTACATTAATTTTATTTAATACATTTTTTTATTGTACTAAAATAATAGGTTTAATAACATAAGCAAAAAATGTGTATATGTAAGAAAAACAAACAATTCTTGCTCTTTTCTATTTTTGTTATTCAAGTATTTATTTATTTTATTTTTACAGAAAATATGAAATGGAGTGTACGTGTTTATCCCCTTTATGGATGCGATCTGGCTTTGATGGAAATGAGAAAAATTGTCAACATGTGTGGCAGTTTTGGTATCTTTTTTCTACCTGGTGCTTCTCCAAAATCAGGGTGGGTATTGATATAAATCTTTATTATAGCAAATGTTAGCCCTTCAAATAAGCATAGCTGAAGACTTTAGACATATTGATTAGAATAATTGGGTTACTGGGGTTGTTTTTTAGTTGTCAGATTCTACACTTTTCTCCTTTCAGGCAATTATATTATTTAAATATATATGATTAACTTAAAATAATCTTTAATATTAATCATAAAAAAAATTGTGATGTAAATCATGTTATACATTCAAAATATTTATTTATTATTATTATTATTATTATTATTATTATAATTTATTAAATTTATTTTTTATTTTAGTGACTTGAGTCTGATGATTTACCATAAAAATCAAGTTAAGCATTCACTTATAAAGATTTTTAACATGGAACTACAAGCCACAGAAATAAGCATTTTTATCAGCAAAAGGAATCATGATGATACACTAGAGACAGGTATGAATATATCTATAATTAATAAATTCACATAATCGTAAAGCAAAGACTGCCCCTAATTTAATTCAAATAAAATTCTCATTATTCTTGATAAATACTTAGGACACTAACTCACAAAAAATGAAAATATTTGTCTTTTCCTTATGAAATATATTAAAATGATAAATTTAAAAGAAAATGTATATCATTACATTATGCTCATATTTTTTCGTGCTTTCACATTTACAATCTTTAACATGTTTAATATGTGTCAAACATACATTTTTGTCTCAGGCATCCATACTTAGGATATATTATTTATTTGCAAAGAATATTACATCTCTAGATTTTTTTGTTTGTTGTTACTAATATCATGAGCTATAATTCTGGCTAAGATCATGTCAAATTGAAAGTCAAACTGTTATGAAATCTTAAAAAAGTCATAAGCTAAAAATAATTACAGATTTGGACTCCTTAAGGAATTCTCTTTTCAGCAACATAAACATTATGAATATCACTGGTTGCTGTGATATTGAGGTTAAAAGTTTGGTGGTCAGCCCATTTTGTCCAAAAAAAAATCAAATTTTAAAGGGTCAGATTTCCAAAAGTATTGGTCTGATGAAGGCAGTATTTGATATTTTGGCATTTACTGGATGATTTGACTTGGAATATCCCTATACTAGTACTCAGTCCATTGTTGACATTCACAGATTGCTTCTGTACAGCATAGTGATGTCACTGAGTTCCTGGAAAAATTGTAGAATGGATATTAAAAACTAAATTAGTGACCTCAGACACCATCTGGAATGTGGTATAAATGCAATTTTCTTAAAATTAGTTAAATGGGTCCAAGCCATTCTTGAATAGAATTATTTAAATTTTAATTATAATCTTTAAAAATGTTTTTTTTTTCTGTCTAATTTAGGTGAAATAAAGTTGAACCTCAGACTAAGTCACAATATGAAAATGAAAAATCTTCCTCATGAGGCAGGATCTGTTGGAATAGGTATGGTTATTAAAATAGATTATCTGAAAGTTTAACTAGCTGTTGGATGTTTATTTAGAATATTTATCATCAATGATATTTAAGGCCAGTCATTATTTTATATGTGTATGTGCAGTTTTTATAATAATAATAATAAAATTATATGTTGAAATCACATGATTTGTTTAAAAAGATCATAAACATTCATAATTTTATAGCCATAATACATTGCCACATTATTATTTTAATTTTGTTTTTTAATCTGTCACTATAAGAAATCTAGAAAATACCTCTACCCAAAATGCTAAGTATTGTCAGTTTGTGTCCATTTTAATATCCACCAGTGTGAAACATAATATTTGATTTACCAGCCGAATGATTACCAGATAATATATTTTTCAAGTTATACAGGATAGTTAACAATTGCAAATCAGTTGTGCAAGAAAAAAATTCTCATTAGTTTAGGAATATATTTATTCGAATTTTATTTAATATGGTTTAAAGATAACTTTTTTTTTTAGATTTAAATTTTTGTTTTTATATAAATAAATATCTAGGCTTTTAATATACTGTAAGCAATGAAATATGTGCCAATTAGAAAATGTTATCCTAGGATATGTTTACCTGAGGTAGTTTTGCATGTATGAGCTGAAAAGGGTATTCCAACATTTATTCCAACTAACCAACGTTTATGTGTAAAACTGATCATCTGAGTCACAGAGGTTCTTCACAGAACAACTACATGCAGTAGAGAAGTTGGTCTTTTTTCCAGGAAGAAACGGGTCTTTTTCAGCAATGATCATTTTAAGCAGAAGATATTTCATGGAAGGACAGTTCCAGTCAAGAAAGGATGCTTTTTCAGGTTAAATGTGACAAATTTCTGTCTGGTTCCACTTGTTGTTTTATTAACCAAGAAGACAGTATGGCACTGTTTCATATTGACTTTTGGTGGCATTTAAGGTGATGAATTTTTTATCATTGCCTTCTGAAATCTGAAATTTTGGTATTTTGGTATGAGAGGTTGTGATTGTCCTATTTATTTGCATGTGTATTCTCTGTAGAAGACTTAACATTATATATCATGGAATGACTGTCAAGTCACAAAGATCACTAATGTTGGACAACAGAGGTCTTGTATTTCTGAGGACCAGTTAATGAATATATTTTAACCCTTGTAACAGCCTGAAATGAATTGTTTATTTTGGTGAAGGAAATAATTACAACAGGAATTCATCTACAACTAAGAAATGAGTTCTGAAGAAGACTAACCAGCCTTTCTACATATATTTTTACACATGATGTCTGATGTGACCTTATCTGTTTGAACACAGGAATTACACTTTACATTTCACCTCTGAAGGCAAACTGAATGGAACCAAGATTGTTTTGATTTGGATGAAAAGCAAATCTGAAAACATCATTCTGAAGACAGAAGATTTTTGGAAGCTGATGTTGGAAAAAAGGTCTTTCATATGCAAAGTAGGATGAAAGAATGTTAATGAATTTAAAAATATAATAAATTTTGGGGTTTTATTGTAAATGTTTGCTTTTGAATGATTATCAAAGACTTTGAAATCAAGATTTGCATCTGTGACGCTGTGGCTATGGAAAGCAACTCAAAGGAACTAATATCTGAGGTTTTACAGAAGTTCTCTACCTTTGAAATTATAAACTTTGATTCATGAAAGCTTTAAACACTTTTTATTAAGGACATAGAAGTTTTACAAAACAGAAAATAATACAATTATTATTGCTGATTAATTGAAAATATATAATAATGTAGAAATTACTATATTAAATTTAAAGTTTACTGAACAGATAAATATTTTATTCCATTTTATATATTTACTCTTTCTGAGATGTCTGTAAGACACTGTTTTTCTTAATAATATCCAATTTCAATTTTTTTTTTTTTTTTTTTTCACAAATGATTCATTTCCTAATGTTAAATTGTATTTTACAAAACTGATATCATAAATCAAGGATATTTTTTTTACTGTCATAAGCTCATACTGATAATCATTTATCATTTTTATTTCATTCTTCAGAGATTTATAGTTTAGTTGATTGGATATTAGATATCTTGGACTACGTGATCATAATATAATTTATCTAAAATGTTTTACTGGTCTGTTATTAAATTTGTGCATAAACATACAGAAGTAATGCAGAGATATTGAATTAAAATTCAGATCCAGCCAGTTTATCATTTCTGAATAATGAAAATGTGTTGTGTTTTTTTTGTTTCAAATAATATAAGAATAGTTTTTATTGTTTCTAAGTTCTAAGTTTACATTGTTGCTTTGCAGCAGTGAGTTTCCAGCAGGGCGACCTATTGTTTGTTTTTGTAGAGAAGATGTATAGATTTCTTTTTACAGGCAATCCAGAAAATCGATCTATTTTTGTTAAAAATGTTCCCAAAGGAACATCTACAGAAATAATGGAGGTGCTGTTTCCAATTTCCAGCAAGATTACACTCTCACAAGAGAGTAAGAAAGAAATGATGGGGTAAGTAAAAAAACAAAAGGCAGTGGGCATTGCTGTTTTGTACTTATTTATCTTCTTCAGCAGTGGTTGATTTTCCAAAACTTTATTACAGTTATGCTGTTTATTATCGTTTTTGTTTTTTGTTTTTATTAAAATTTGGTACTGATGATGGAAGTGTATGCTTTATTTATACGTATCTTGTGTTTGTTCTGGAAGACTTCCCCAGATGTTCAGTGACCTGATTTCTCTGAGCTATTACAATCAGTCAGCACAAGCAGACTTGATTCCAAGAATGGAGAAGATGGGATATGTGACATTCTGATGTGAAGATCTGAGTTTTCATGGTCCTAGAGATTGTATAGCTTATTAAAAAAAACCATGTCTCTGAGAAGCAGACCAAAGACTGACATACTCTGGTGATGAAATAATGGTTTTTACCATTTCAAAGGAATAAGATAATGTGTGTGGATCAGTTTTAAAGAGGAAGTGAAATAAACATTTGCCTTGGAGTTTGAGTGGTTTGAATATTTATAGAAAATATGATAAACAGATAATGAATATCTGATTTTATATTTCTAAGCCTTGTTGAGAGTTTCTATTAGATTTTAAAAAACAACAAAAACAAAACAAACTTTGGTATATAAATAAAGATGGCTTTATCATTATGATTCCTTAGTTATTTGGATTCAGATTCTGATTTTGTATTGATGTGGTGTCAGTGTGATTTTTTTGGACGGAAACAAATCAGCAAAATTTAACAGAAAACAGATTTCTTATATGGATAAAGTTTAAAGTTTATTTGTGAAGACCACTAAAGCATATTAAGTATGCTTCTGTGGAAAATGTATTTACAATTTGATAAACATATTAAGTTTTGGAATTCTTTTCAGTTGAGTGCTGAATTGTCATTTGTCATATGAGTGACCTTGTTGCAGCATTTGATTGAGAATTTCATCAGGTTTATCAGTGTTTGATGTTGCAAATGTCTCTATCACTGTATCAGTTTAAAAATGGTGGAGGTTTATGGATGAAAAAAGAAACACCTAAAAAATGTAATATATTCTACAACCAATCTGACGTTCTGCAAAAGAAGTTAAAGAAGTCCTTGAAGATGAAGAGTTCTGCAGAAGAGGAAGAAAAAATTCAGGATATAAGAAACTGAACAAACACAATAATGTTTTGTTTCTTTTAATATTATTAATACTAATTAAAGAAATTTATATCATATAATAAATTATTTTGGCACTGAGGTCAAAGGTTTATTTGTATTAAGGTTTGCATAAACAGTTCTGCATTCTTATATTTTTTTTTTTTTTTTTTTTTTTTTTACTTTGTTAATGTCTTCAATTATGTATAACGCAGATTCAGTCAAAGTTGGTATTTCGATGCACATACCCATTTGCATGAACAGTTTTGTATTTGTTTCCATTTCATTAAATATTCTCACCTAGCTTTTTTTCTGAAGTCAAAGTTTTATTTTGTTCATGACACTCAGTGTTTTCAGCAGGTCACTTCTTGTTACTTTGTCTTCCTATATTTTCTACACACACTGAAATTGTGATGTACATACAGAGACTGCCAACATGGATGTACAAAAGACTTCATTTTTGAAATAAAGATTCATCTTTTCATCAGTTTTATTATAATTAACTAATAAGTGATGACCAAATTTAGTATGTTTTGATAAATAAGCTACCATCTTGATGTTATTAGCCATGACATACATCTATATTGATATATAGCAAATGTACTGACAGTATTTTTATATTAATTATTTATAGGTCAGCAACAATTGAATTCCAGTTGCCTGAATTGGCCAGTACCACAATGGCTTGCTACAAAGAAGTGAAAATTGCTGAAAACAAGCTGATTTTACAGTTTGATGGCAATATCCAGAAAGTGACAGAAACTGAACAGAATAAAAATAACATGGAGAAAAAATATGCTGAAAATGTGACAAGCCCTGAACAGCTGAAAAGTGAGAACCTGTTAAATATGTTTTTCAAAATGTTTTAAAAACTAGTTTATGCTGAAAGCACAGATGTTTGAAAGTAATCAATGGATATGTGAGAGAAAGGTGAATAAAATATTAGTATATATAAATTATTTATATATTGTTAAATGTTTTTTAATTTTTGTTATATATTACTTTTTTCTTTTTTGTTCTTTTTATTACTATTATAGGTATCTTAATTAATTAATTTATTTATTACATTTATTTATTTATTTAGGCAGAATAGACAAATCAATTATAAAACCAAAAACAGTGTTGAAAAGTAGCACTGACAAGATAAATCCACAGAAATCCAGAGACGGTGGTAGACCATCTGTTAACAGCCAACAAGACCATGTTAAACGTTTACGTGACAGGAGTAGACAGATTCTTATAAAAAGAGACGTTTCAGAAAGACAGCGCCAACTGCAGCAGATGGAACATAGGACTATTCAGCAAGAAGCTGTGTTATTGTCAAACATAATGAGACATGAAGACGTTCCAGGTAAATAATATCAAAGAAACTGTTATTTGGTTATTTCAGTCATCTTTGATTTTAATTTATAAAAATTTTATTATTTCATTTTAGTTTTATTTCATTTCATTTTATTTTATTTTATTATTATTTTTTTTTATTAAAGTCACTTTTGGAACAGTTTCTGATCCAGTGGATATGAAAGAAGAGCTGCCACCATTGCCTGAAGGTTTGACTTTGGGAGAAAAACAACACCGGATGGTGTTAGAGATACAAAGACAGAGACAAAAAAAAATGGAGCAAAACAAAGACTCTGCATGGAAACATTTTCAACAGGTATCGTTTAATTTGTTTTTAAGTCATAACAGAAGTGAGATTTTTATTTTGTAAATAGTTAAAACAGTTTTCTATAGAATAATAATTATAGCATATTATTATTTATTATTGTAAGTCATGATGGACATCCAAAAGAGAAATACAATTACACAGATTATATTTTTCTGGCAGCTACTGGAATTAATGTTAGCTTAAGTTTCAATATAATTCATGCTTTGATCTTGTGGTCAACATTATTTGCAGGCAGTTTTGTGAAATGGCACTCTCATCTATGAGTTTAGCAAGAATAATTACTAAATATTTTAAAATTTGTTTTCTTTATTAGTGATATGAAGTATAAATAACATTTTTATTGTGATTTACAGTCTTTTATTAAATATTTTTCTACTCACTTTAAGATATATGTAGGAAAATAACTAATTTAATATGCTGCAAAATTTAGTATGTAACCTAAATCATTGAATGTAATGGAAACCTTATTTGTTCTAAAAAATCTAAAATACAGTTTTTCTTCTTCTTCTTCTTCTTTTTCTCAGCATTCTAGAAGTCCAAATTCTACCATTAGTCCAGGGTCCACTTTTACTGCACAAGGTGAAAAGGGTATGTGTGATACAGTACAGCAGCAACAACTTGTTAACAGAGATAAGTGGCTACAAGAACAAAAAACATCATATGATCAAAGAACAAAGAAAAAAGGTAATTTGGTATCTGGAATGTCAGCTTTTACACGACAAACTATACTACATTGATTCATTAGGCCAGCTTATCTGTATATTCAAGAAACTGATCTGCCTAAAAGATTTCAAAAAAGAAAGAAAGAAAATTCAAATCTCTAGATTTATTTTAAAGAAAATTTTGGTATTAACTGAATATCTTTCTGTAGTAAGAACCTTCATTAACTGTGAAAAATGGTTAATCTTAAATGAAAAAGTTTTCAAAGAATTAATTTTATTTTTATTTTTTTCTGTTGTATAGACAGAACGTTTGTTAACAGAGGTAGTCGAAATAGAAATTCTATGAATCGAAGACGGTCGTATCAGAATTTTGAGCAGCAGCATCAGCAACAACAATTGCAGCAGCAAAAGCCTCAACCACAGTATGGAATTCTGCCAGGTCATGTGCAGGGTGCTGGGGTGTGTAGCAGTATAGTTACATATTTTAAAATAATTTAGATTGTTATTTGAGAATTACTGTTCCTACCTACAAAGATATATTGATATTTTTGAATTTTTGGCAATTAGTTTTTAGTTGTATTAAAATAACATAAAGAATTGATTTAGTTTAACTTACTTCATTTTAATTTATTTAATTTCCAAAAAACTCAATATTTTATTTTATTTTTTTAATAATAGGGATAAATGTCTCTTTTTTTCAATTTAAAATCACTGTTCCATCAGTTAGTAAATTTAATTCCCTATTCTACTGATGCCCATCTGTTTCTTAGCTGAAATGTTTTTATTATGTAATTTTTTTTAAAGTAATAATCTTTTTATTCCAGACTCCATATTTGATGCAGGGAGAAAAGAAACAAAATGAAATACAGAACAGGTATGGTAATTACATTTTTTCTTCATTTATTTTATCTTCTTTATTTTTTCTTCTTTTTTTTTTTTTTTTTTTTTTTTTGTTGTTCTTGTTATCCAGAAAATATTAGTGTGAAATATAGTGTGAAATGTCAGTCATTATAATAACTGTTAGTGTTTATATTAGAATAATATGCTTATATTATTATAAATTAAAATCAAATGTTATTTTTGTCATTTCATTTTATACAAATCCTAGGTTTTAATGGCAAATGTTTTTTTTAAATTTTATGAAATATTTTTTTAATTTTTATTTTTACATTTGATTATCTGTTATAACCATTTATTGTGTTTTAGGAATATCACATCAAACATTAATGAAATAGAATCATATAATCGTGAAGCAGTGAGAGACAGAGATGGTTTTACTACTAGGCAATCCATCAAACAGACAATGGATACCAGAAATGATGTTACTGATAGAAGCAGACAAGCATTAAGTGGAAACATGAGAGATAGAAATATGCTGGAAGAAATTAGATTGGCAAAAGAAAGGATGGATCTAGAAATGGCAGAACAAAATTTTATAATGCATAATATATCCAGCCAGGATGTTTCCAGTCAAAACAGTTTGAAAATTCATGGGCAGGCTGCGACTAGTTTGCCAGACAGTGATACCAGAGACAGAATTTCTGAGAGATTCCAGCTGAGACAGCAACAGTATGTTTCAGATTCTTTAAATGACAGGTTCTTTTTAATGTAAATTTAATATATCAAACACACACTATTCACACAAAAGTTCAGATACACACACACAAACCATGTTACTTCCACAAGGCAAGCATGTTCCTTTTTGTTTTCTGTTTCTTTTTGAAAGGGTAAAACTTTAAGGCATGATAATATGTTTAGATACATTAATACATATTTATAAGTTATGTTAACATTTATTTATTTTTAATTTTTATTTGAATTTCTAGATTTTATTTTATTTTTTATTTTTTCATTTTTGTTGTTTTCCAGAATGCATGGCTTTAAAGAAATAGCTTACAGCATTGATGAGGGTCCTGGTCTGTTTGGTAATGTCACAGAATATGGTCATGGTAGCACAGCTCTCAAAAGACCATCTCAATCTGAGCATGACTCAATCCCAGCAAAAAGATCTATGTCTGATTACAATTCCAGTGCTTTCGCTGGAAGGTATGGACATAACAAAAGACAGGCTGGGATGCAGCAACCTACAAGAGAACCCATTATGCAGGTTTCAGAACAAGAGTCTTATGGTAGGCAGTATAAGGTGAATAAAAAACAAAGTCTGGAAACAAGTAATGAACCAAAAAATCAAACAAGACAGCATATTGTTATGCAGCAGCAGATGTTGATGGCAACTGGAAGATTTCTGCAAACTCCAAACAAACGGTAATATTGATAGAAGATAAAAATAAGTTTTCAAACATACCAAATATTTGTTTTTCATTATTATATTTTTAAGTTTGTGCATTGCTTAATATTAACCATTACTTTTTGAAAATAAATACAATCATTTACTTTTGCCATAGAAATTTTTTTTTTTTTTTTTTTTTTTTTTAATTTCCACAAAGCAACAATAAATCATGCTAATCTAAAAATTCTGTTGATTATATTTTGTAGTTTAATTTATAATGGGAAAATCATTTATGTAAATGGTAATATTTGAAGTGTCTCAGATATTGTGAAAATACAGAAATCCATATACTTCATAAAAGTAAATGTTTAATTCCCATGGAACAACCCAACTGACAAAATCACTATGACACATAATCCAATATAATTTTAATTTTTTTTTCATGATCAATCAATGCTGACATGCTGATAAATATGGCAACTTTTTCAGTTGTTTATTCACTAGATGATAATATAAAAAAATTAAATATTAGGCTCTGTTGCAGCACCTATATCTTTGTGTATTTTACATTACTGTTAAACTTTATTAAAGTTGTTCTTGGTTACATTTAAAGTATTATTAAATATATTTTGATTGTTTATTCATATTCTTGTACTCTTTAAAAAATTGTTAATATAAAAATAATTTCAATTTTCCATTACAGATGAAGTTAAAGTCTAAAGGCAAAAATTATTTAGAAAGAAAAAATTAGAAGCAAATGAATACACTACCTGCTTGTGTTGGTTATACACAAGAAAAATTATTATAATAACAAATGAATATGTAATAGTTTTATGATGCTGTTTTTATATTATTGTTAATTTTTATATAAATGATTTGCAAGAAACAGGACAATCACTGCTTTTTAACAGTACACATTGTATGATGAGCAAATTTAACACAGTAAATTCTGGGTAAACAGAGATGGACATTTCAAAATTCTAACATAAAATGGTCCCAAACTTTGAATTCTGCATTACTAAACCATTTCCAGTAAGAAATGAAAACTTTAAAATATTTGTTTACGTGTATTTATGAGAAGTAGCCAAATGTATTTATTTTGAAAATGAAGATATTGAAAACAGTGAAAATACTTTTTGTCTATACCTGATTTTGAAATTTTTATATGAATTTTTACTTATTTCTACAATAAAATATTATTTACTGCCTGCTTCACATACACCAAAACATTTTAAAATACTATAAAAGACAATTATTTTATAAAAGCACCCATTTATTTGTGCTTATCTGTCTTCAGTTCTTTCCGATTTGTAAATATCATTTTGTAACATCTGAAAATACTAATCTGTTTTTATTTAAAAACCTTTTTAAAAATCAATATTTTATTGACTGTAAGAATTTGATATTTAATAAATGTTTTGCAGAAGTTTAATATTGTTACTGTTCTTTCATCAGTTAATTGCAATGCAAGGAAAACATCTTTTATTTCATGCTTTAAGATGACAATTAAAAATTAGTTTTTATTCAAAACTTAGTTTAAATGCATATGATCTTTATAGTGTAGACTGCTTCAGATGATGTTTTGAAAACACAGAAAGGAATACTGTTTGTAATGTAGTTTTTCATAAAATATTTATATATTTTATATCAAATATAACATCAAAAAGAACCAAGAAATTTTATCAGAGAAAGGATATGTCACTAAATTATGAAAGATATAGCCTTCATTTATCTTTTTTAAAGAAGAAAATATAAAAATTAAATAAAACTGTTGGAGAAACCATACTGAACAGACATTGCCTTTCTTAACATTTGAATTTTTTTGGCTGCTAATGGTATTTAGTCTGGGAGATTATCTACATTGTTATTTTTAGTTACAGTTTAGTCAACAGACATTAATTCTAGCTATTTTATGGGCTTCCCAACTTTCTAAATTGTGACTTGTCACTTATAGTGTTATGTTTTCTGGACATATTACATTGTGGTGCTTCTTTCGTGTAGAGAAGTGAATTTTGTCATGCTGAGCATCATGTACTTTAAAACTGCCAGACAGAAAACAAATTGTTTTCTCATCCACTGAAACCTTTCAGCGGGCCAACATATAAGAAATAAAGTCTATTTGTCTGCCTCAGACATCAAAGAATGTCCAGGGTTATTAAACTGAACTTAAACTTCGATATTTAGCATGTTTATAACTGGTACAGATTTTTCTAGTCTTACATAAAATTTCAATAAGTAAAATGAATCACTAAATATCTTTTTGCTAAGTTATTAGGCTTTTTTAATAACAGGTTTTACTAAATAACAGGTTTTTTATGGGCAATGCACATTTTCTTCTGGTTTCTTACTTTTACCATGATTATTTGCCAGTGCCATGATTGTTGGTGCATTGTCAAAAAAAAAAAAAAAAAAAAAAAAGAGAGAGAGAGAGAGAATTTGGAGTGTTCTGAGTTTAACTAATCAAACATAAGATATGAAAGCACATGCCAGAAAAATATTTATGGAGTTGAAACCGAAATAGACCGATACCATGGAGCTGTTACTCATCTCTGTTCAAGAATTACATTACTGTTATTAGTTAAGTGACAAACAAAAAAATAAATAAATAAACAAAATAATAATAATAATAATAAAATAAAATAAGTTTGATATCACTGGACAGCTTCTTTTCGTAACTATTGAGAAGGAATTTGCGACAAACTAAATGTCACCTAATTTGAGTTATTTCGGCTTTTGTCTTAATTGGTAAAACAATAGTGCACATAACCTGATTTGTTACAGTGATCTGTCTCGCTCAAGAAAGCTTAAATAAAGCCTGATAATGCACTGAAAATTCGATGAATTCTATGATTCTTTTTGGTTTTGTTGCTAATTATATTTCTGCAAAAAACAAAAATGAATATATTTGTTATTGTGAATAATGGACATTAGCCATTCAGCATTCAGGAGTATGGTCATGTGACTTCGCTATTTTTTTTTGTTCAAATAGACGATTTAACTAGTGACTGAAACGAAAACATATAATAACTAAACGAACACTTAGAGCAGACTGAACACACACACACACACACACACGTATTCTCTATCAATCTGTAGTGATCGAAAAAATCTTCAAAGGGAAATAACTGCTTTTGTTACTATAACTTGTAAACATTAAAATTAAATATACATTTTTAAAAAAGGTAATGTATAATGATAATGTTCTGTGTTAACATTAAATGGTTATTCCTTTTCATTGTAGTCTCTTTCTTTCTTTCTTTCATATTCAGTATTGCTGTCTGACACTAAGATATATGAACTATGATCGTAGTTATGCTCCACGTCAGTCGCGCTTTACTGTTTTGTGATTGGCGTTGCGTTGAATAGGAAGTGGCGTTAGTTATTACTCGTATTTTCGGTACCCGATGAACGCGGGTCCGACATGTGTGAGTACTGTTACAGCTTAACACAATATTTCAAGCAGAAACCTGATGTCTGTGTTTGTCGGTTTGACGTTACAGGAAATCCTTATTAGCAGTGGTGGTGTATCGAATACCATATCTTCATATGATGACATATAGTGTACTATCTGATGAACTTCGAGCACTTTTTGTTGGCATTCTGTGCTGGTGTGCGCTGGTGTGCGCTGATGAATATGCTGATTCTTTCTGTATTTTTTCTTTTTATTCTTCTCTCTCTCTCTCTCTCTCTCTCTCTCTCTCTCTCTCTCTCTCTCTCTCTCTTCGTTTTCATTTTTTTCTACTTTCATTAATGTTTCTTTCTCTATTTCATTTTTTTTAATTTTATTTTTTATTATTGCAATCATTACTTTTACTATTCATTGTGTATTTTAAAGAATAAATATATATTGAACCCAATATTGTTTTCATTTTATTATCGAAACAAAAGATGGTAATATTAATCCAGACAGACCCCAAATTACATAGAGGTTTTAATTCTAAATCCCATTTATGCGGTCGTTGATTTTATATTTTGCATTTTTGTTCCCCAGACTGTCGTTATGCAGACATGCTTTAAATTATTTTTCTTCAGCATAAGGTTTTTCTCAAATGGTTTATGTTTAATCTAATTATCGTTTAAGATTTGTAGCAGAGTTAACCATGCTATATGGAATGAAATATGCTTCGGAACATATTACTTTGAATCGGTGAAATTGTTTGCCTGCCTATCGATCTCGCTTGGTGTGTCTTTGTGTCTGTCTCTCTTTTGTCTGTCCGCTTTTTAAAAATCATTACCCACAATCTGTCTAATCCATCCATCCATCCATTAAACTTTCTGTCTGTCCGTCTGTTAGTGTAAATGGTATTCCTATGACTTTAAGTATTAAAAAATTAATAAACGCATGAGCATTTATAAGACAGTTTTTGCTTGCTTATAGGCATCGTCTTTATCACCGTTTTTTCTTTTTCTTCTCCCCTTTTCTTCCTCCTTTACCTTTTTCTTGTTCTTTTTTTTTTGTATATTTATTTATTAACTAAATTATCATCGTCATCATCAGTGTTATTATACGCCAGTCCTGTACGTTTTAATTACTGCATTAAGTTAAGCAAAAACAGATTCCGTTATTTTCATTCATAACTCTTTATAAAAAATTAATGATGATGTGGTTCATTCTGTAAAAAGAACGATGAATGAGTACATTTCATGTGGGTGTCGTAAACAAGACAAAAAAATTTCATACTGCAGCACTAAAGATCTAATATCACTGTACAATTTACAGTAACGATCTGAACAAAAAATCATTCTAATTCTACCATGTAACTTTCATTGAAAGTGTGTGTGGCTGTGTGTTTGTATGCGTGCGTGTCAAATTAGTAAATTAATACTAAGAAAAAATTATTTAAATGTTATTTATTTATTTATTTTAACTTTATTTATTCCTCTCCCCCCCCTTTGGAGTTTGTTATTTATGATAATGTCGTTTAACAGTATGTTTTATTTGTCTGTGTCTCTATGTAAGCTTATGATTATGATATCGCTGTATATTTGATTGTGTATATGTGTATGTAAATATGTTGGAAATGTTTATGAGTTTATAATATAAACTGATATAAAACAAACTGTTGAAATTCAGTTGCTGTTTTATATATATATATATATATATATATATATTTATTTTCTTCTATGAAGAAATATATATATACTATTACAATTGGTTTGTCAGAGATACTTATGTATAATATTATGTCATTTTTTTTCAATTAAATTTTAAGTAAATCTGCTTATAAAATATTTCTTGGTGTTAATAAAAATAACCTTAGAATGTTAGCAGCGGCCTTCTTTTCTTATATCACTATTTTTTCACATTATGTTTTATATATAGTATCTGATAATAAATTATAATAAGGACTCACTAGATACACATTATTCGTTCGGAATCATTGATACAGCATGACATATAACAAAACTATACACGGCGTCAAAAAAGTATATAGAATAATGTGATTTGGCATATATATTTATGTGTAACAGTGATAATATAACTGTTTGCTAAAAGATAAACAAATAATATTCTGATTTAATTACGAAATTAAAAAAGTGATGGCGTACAGAAGGTCATAAAATGTTAAAGAAATATGACAGCAGCTGGCTTTGTGTTTCTCAGAACAGTGTGTGTAGGCGAAACCTTTGTCTCCGGAGGACCTTTTGTGGGTGGAAAAACAAAACTAATTTAATACTGAATATTATCTATCTCGTAAGGATCAAATGATACACATCTGAAGCTTAATGACTAAAATTTATGAAACAAAGGTTTTATTTGGAGTTAGGGAATTGATTTTAATAACTAGAAATGTGTCTTTTATTCCTGAAAGTAAGGCATCTGTAAAACATTTGCATATAATAATACAAAAAGTTATTTAAACTGCTGGTACTGTCTTATTGCACCTTAATACCAAGGTAAAATAAAAAAATAAAAATAAAAAATAAAAAATTCGATATAGTTTATCAATGAGAAACATCTGTTCATCATCTGTTTACACTTTCTTTATTAATTTTTTTTTTCTACGGCTTAATCAAATTAACAGTATTAATGGTAAGGGACTACGTACTTCCGCTATTAACCAAAATAATTTACTACCTCTGGAAATAAAAACATTGTGTAAAGACTTCTTTGGAATTAAAAACGTAAGCCTTAAACGTGAAATTATTATTATTATGATTATAAACAGAAACTGACAAGTATAAATTAGTTTAATGTAGCAGGCTCACTGACCTTTGAATATTAAAAGCTAATAAAACAAAAATAATACATTGAAATATTAATTATGAGGGAAAAAAACCAAAAGCATTTTGTGTGAATATATAACCTGTTAAAGATCTATGGAAGGAAACACTTCCTTTATATATAACAAATGAATTATTTCATAATTCTAATTCATATTATTATTATTTTTTTTTTTTTAAGTACAAAGATAATACAGTTAGCCTTTTTCAAGTGATATTCTGAGTATTATATTTATTATTTATGATTAAGTTACAGAATGAATGAACTTTATATTAAAACGAAATTATGGCTGTATATGTCCTGAACGATAAACTAAGGTACAGTTTCAAAAACGATGTTAAGTGGAACGCATCAGGCAAATTAGTGTCATAGGAATTAATAACGGCATAAACTGTTTTTGTTTTCCCTTCTCCATTCATGGGACTGGCAACTAATTTGTACGCAAGCCAGTAATATAGTTGCAGAAAGACACCCCCGCATATTGCTCAGTCAGCTATTACTTGAGAAAATGTGGAATATTTGTTTAATCTCCACATCATTTAATAGTAAGCTGTTATGAATAAAAATGTGGCAGTGGTAATTCAAAAGGAAGCCTGTTAAATTACTCCAGGCGATTTAGCTTTCAAGACTGTTACACTGGAGCTCGCGCATGTCTGAATTTCGTCCCCTACGTACACATCATATTACAGTGATCATTACAGACTTTCATGTTACATTTTACTGAGACGATTATTGTTAAGTGAAATCAATCCTTTAATAAAATGGCTGAAAACATTTATTTATTTATTTTATTTTATTTTATTTTATTTTATTTTATTTTATTTATTTAGTTATTTTTTAAAAATTTTTTTTTATTATTATTATTATTATTATTATTATTATTCAGACTAAAAGAATAAAACCAGATAGATTACAGTTATTCAGAATAATGAAATATAGAAATTATTATTCTTTTCAAACAGTTTATGCAACTATAGGATTTATAAATTGTGATACATTTACTTACTGCAAGATGAATATATAAATGATGATTTCTTGCTGGTAACAGAATTTACGCTTCTGAGATTTTGACATTATTTGATCGACTTCTACAAATTAATATCTTGAATGGATATATTTCTGACAATGACGTTTCATAAGTAGAGAAATATTATATTTAACAATTTTTTGATACTGTGTACTAAAACAAGATCAGTTAAATATTATTCTTTCAAATTATTTAATTATAATCATCCTCTTTGTTACTATTAGTACTAAAAGTAGCAGTAGTATTATTGGTAGTAATAGTGGTAGTAGTGGTGGTAATAACTGTAGTACTACTAGTAGTAATGTTATGGAGATAGCAGTAGTAACGCTTATTGATGTTTGTGTGTGTCTTACTGTCTGTATGTGTGTGTGTGTGTGTGTGTGAGAGAGAGAGAGAGAGAGAGAGAGAGAGAGAGAGAGAGAGAGAGAGAGAGAGAGAGAGAGAGAGAGAGAGAGAGAGAGAGAGAGAGAGAGAGAGAGAGATTAACAACAAATTATCTTCTTACAAACACCTTCCCATTGAGTGGAAATCACATACAAGGACTAGAGGTATTTTCAGAAGTGGAAAATAGCCGCTAGCCCATCGAGATGATAATTCTCCTGAAAAATACTACTCAATCTAGCTCTCTTACTTTTGTGTTACGCTCATTTCTGGTTATTTGTTGAAAAACCACAAAACAGAAGCAATAATCTCCACTTTCTCAACACATAACGCTGTATTTGTTTCTACCAGTAGTAATAGGGAGAGTGCTGTTTAATTGCTCACATAATGAGATCGGTCAATTGGCACAAAATTCTATTTCTACATTTTTTTTAATTATAAATAGTATGAATGAGAATAAATTTCAGTTTTGAAAAAACTTTAAATACGAATGCGATTGTAATTAAATAAAATTGCTTCATTACATGATGCAGAATATTATGTCTTTAGATGCAGAAGAGGAGCAAAATTGGTTGAATATTTTAACGTGATTGCAAATACAAGAATTTGATGTTAAAATCTTTGGAGCGGTAAAGAAGATACAGAACTTTGTATCATTTATAGTCTTAAAAAACAAGAGACTGAACCAAACCGTTTATTATGTTCTTTTATATTCATTGCGTTCTTCAACTATCACCGTTCCAACCCATAGCCCTTTATCAAAGGTTACAAAAATGTTGCATGTATGTCTGTGTCTGTGTGTGTTTATGTGTATACATACATACATACATACATACATACATACATATATGTGTGTGTGTGAGTGTGTGTGTGTGTCTGTGTGTGTTTATGGGTATACATACATACATACATACATACATACATACATACATACATGCATGTGTGTGTGTGTGTGAGAGGATACGTATGTACGCATTTGTGTATATTTGTGCATGATACCTGATCATTGTCTGAAAATTAAAATAGTGTGTCATACAAAGCATAGTAATTGTTTGAAATATATACCATTTACAAGAACAAACACGAGTAAACGAAAAATAAGTCTTTATTTCTGACTACAATGCACGCAAAAAACAGCAACACGCCTGTTGTGAGAAGTTGCAGAAGTGAATACAATATAAATGATAAACACATAAAAGCCATAAAAAAAATAATAATAATTTAAAAAAACATAAAATTTTTACTTTAAATAACTGACCTTTCCTTTTACAGTACCTGTCGGATTTAGACTAAAAACAGAACATCTAACCCAACAGTTAAAGTGAATTTTGATGTAAATTTGCATTATCTGTGCGTTTATATCTTTATTTGAGGTCGACTGACTCAGGTTTCTTCAGAAGACCAAACCCTGAAAACGCTGTGAAATGAAAAAAAAAAAAAAAAAAAAAATTATATTGTTATAGTAAAATAAATATAGATAACTTAGTTGTTGGTTCTTTTTTTTTTTTTTTTTTTTTTTTTTACTTTTAAGTTCTGGTCCATGTTGGAAAACCTGTTGGAGTAATAACCAAAGTAATTTAAAAGATGCAGAGTCCAATTAACCGAGATTTCGGATTTGTGGTTATATATAATTCAAATATTCAGGAACTAATAATCAAATGGTTCTTAAACAGAATAATAATGTAATATCTAGATTCTTCATTCGCGAATTAAAAATACACTTTTGTTTACGGCGATATAAAACTATTTTTTGACACCAGTGATTTGGCTGTATTTGCCGTAACATTGGTGGATTGAAAGCATCCGTCTGGATTTTAATGGTTTGAGAAATATAACAGTAACGTTTTATTTAACAGGCCTATTCGTATTATACTTGGAAACGAAATCAAAAAGGAGGCAGTAGTAAAGTTTAATGTTAAATTTTGTGTTGCATATGCAATTTAGAGATATAGGGTGTCTTGGCAAAACGGGGTATTAAATTAATATATTACGGTTTAAATTAGTGTTACAAACCTCCGATTAATTCAGGATCATAAGTGACCGTTACATTTTTTATACAAATATCACAAAAGAATGGGACCTGAGAATTTTTTTTTTTATTTCCACATATGTGGTTTTAGTTAATATTATGAATGCATGAAATCTTTGTGTCAGACACTCATTATATCTTTATTTCTTTTATGTCTTTCAGCTTCTTTTTAATTTTTTAATTTTTTTTTTTATTATTATTATTATTTTTTTGTTGTTGTTGTGATTATTATTATTATTATTTTATTTATTTCACTTTGCAATGCTGTAAAATAAGATTTTGATATTAAAATATTTGTGGCTAAATGAATAAACAAATAATATTATCAACATTAAAATAATCATGACAAATAAATAGATAATAATCATATATAATACAAATTCAGTATGTTTCTAATATACCCAAAGAAAAGCAAATATAACTGTAGCACTATAATATATATATTTAGAAGAAAATGGTAATATATATATATATATATATATATTATCATTCTCTTCTAAATTTAAGAAATATAATAATATTTTATTACATAATATATTTTCAGGCAAACATAATGGTTTTCGTTTCACAGTTTTGAATTTTAATCTGCTACACATATATCATCAAAATGAGATTTATTGTTTGAATCTGAAAGTTTATTTTTCTTTTACCCCGTTTCTTTTATTTTATTATTTTATTTTTGTTTATTTATTTATTTATTTATTTATTTATTTTTTTTTTTTTTTTTTTTTTTTTTTTTTTTTTTTTTTCGTTAAGTACATGATAGTAAACACAGCCGAACTCTTGACAACATGATAAAATATACCAGAAGTCAGTGTCAAGAACTTGATTGTTTTTTTTTTTTTTCTTAACTTTTTTATTTTTTTTTTTTTAAATCTCTAACTGACGGGTTTTTTGTTAGTTTATTTTTTATTTTATTTTTTCTCTCACTCTCTACTTTTTATAGCTTAGTTATTTCTAACATGATGTATAATGTTAACACCTCTATAAACAGAACTGACAGTAATGGAATTAATGCATATTGTTCCACTTTGCCGTTCCAAGAAAACAAGAACTGCTTGTTTTTTTGGCATTGCTATGTCAGGTATAGCGTACGCCGTTACGTTACGGAACTGTTTTGTTACGATGGGTGCACTACTCATTAGTGTCATATGTGGAAATGACATGGTGCGATATCAGCATTCTTGGCAATCCTCTGTAATTCACAATGCTCGATAAGGGCGAATGCAACGGCTTTCAAAGAAATCAACAGTCAGTCAATCGCACAGTCTTTTGTCTTTAGTTGTATAAACGGCGTACGTCTTTACGGCACTGGCGTCGCTGGTTACGTTTTAATAGCTTACACTGTTTTAACTGTCTGTAGAACTCCGTTCGATAGTTGCAGCATTTTTCGAAATACTTCGAATATCGAAGCGAGCATTTCGTTATTTTGGTAATCAGTGCTTTCGAAAATCGTTTTCTGGCTATGGACTGTCTTCTAACACTGTTCTTCCTGTGCGCTATGTTCAGTCTCTGTGCAACAGCATAGACGCCAATGCTACACGGATGTCGTTTCTTTGCTGTTTTTTCCCCAATTTTGCAGCACCTTGAACTAGTAGCCTTGAAAACTTTACGCCGTGGGTTAAAGCCAGGTGGAGATTCATACTTTGCTTTGTCCCTGATGTTCACTGGATACCGAGAAGGCCGCAAAATCACTGTGTCAACTGTAATTAAAAATAATAAAAATAATAATAATAATAATAATAATAATAATAATAATAATTAGTAACAAATAAAGATTATTAATGTGGTTATTAGTTTTGTTATTATTACTTATGTGCGTTTTTCTTTTCTTTACTTTGTTACTTTTAGATTTTCTTTTTTTTTTTTTTTTTTTTTTTTTTTTTTTTTTTTAATTTACTAAATTTTAATGTGGAGCAAGAGATTATTAAAATTTAAATTTAATTGAATTTATTTACATTATATTTTTCTTGCGTTTATTTTATTTTATTTATTTATTATTTTGTTTGTGTTATTTTTATAATTTAGAAGAATTTTAATATTATTATTTTTTTAAATGGTTATTAGTTTGACAAACAAAATAACAAATATCAGCATGCATGAATATATTTAATATATATATATATAATATTAACAGTTAATATTAAAATATGTAGAAATATTCATTATATTATTTCATACCTGTTGCTGTATATAGTGTATATGTAGTGTGCATGGATATATGTAGGTATGCGTATGTGTGTGTTACATATGTAAATATGTAAGTGTACATATTTGTGTGATGAAAGGGTATGTTTTTTATGTCTGTCTGAATACGTATGTCGTTCTATGCAAGCATTTGCATGTCTGTTATACGTAGCTGTATGTATAGTCATATGTGTTAATGTGTTCATCATTTTATGTGCGTGTGTCTGCATGTACGTGCGTGCCTGGATGTACTTAAATAACACAGTTTTCGAAGTACATCGTCTAAACAAACATTTCTACAATTGTTAAGCCAATATTGTACCGATTAGCTTTTGCGGCGAGGGAATTTACTGAACCTAACTCATATTTTCTTAACATTCCACATTGAATGACTACCAGTGCAGCATTGTCTGACCTTGACCTAAGAAGCCAACTCTTTATTTGCTTGCCTAATGAAGGCAAATCACATAATGTATCTATTCTCTTCACTTATCTTGCATAGATAAATTTAATAACACGTTTCACCAACAAACACATCTTGAAGGCGGTGTTGGCGCCCTAAACAAAATAAAACACACCACATTACCTATTAACTATTGACATTTTGGCAAATTTCCGTACAATTGGTCTCAGATGTATTTGTAAGGATAAATGTTTTAATGTCCAAAGCGAGTTAGTATTTATGATCCATATAATATCGTCAAATTATACTCACAGCGACTGATAATGGGACAACGAACAGTATATTGTTGTGTCTGTTAACCCGGCCGCAGAGTGCAGGGAAGAACGAATGTCAAATTAAAAGACATTTTTATCAGCAAATTAGCTTTTTGAGTTAAAACAAATTAAGCTCTAGCGTATATCATAATGATTAATGTTTAATTTACAAGACAGAACTAGAATAAAATGAAGCATCTAAAAAGAAGTAGGAAGAAAAAAGAAGTGTCGCTGATAAATTGATTTTATCTCAGCGTATCATCATTTCTGTTTATGCAAGTATGCCTGTAACAGTGCTGTAAAATACATGAACCTCAGAACTGCAGGGATAACCATTTCATGGTTAAGTGTTATTTAATTTGACTGAAACTCGATAAAACGAAATTAATTATTTTCGAAATTTTCTTTCAGCAGCACAAGCCTGCTATCAAGATTTGGAATGAACAAAATACTGATACTACACGACATTCGTGTCTAATCGCGTGAAGATAATATTTACCTTTAAACTAATTACGTAAAATGATAAATCTCTCGAGTCTGTGGAAATGTTCACCTAGACCATACATTTTTCTGAATATTTATTATCTTTAAAATATTTCAGATTTACTTCTACAATCAATGACGTTTTTAGTTGCTACTCATTCATTTGGTCTCTCCTATTGCAACAAAATGTCAGAACATATTTTTTAAATGTATATTACTGATAACCAAAATAGGTAAAATTACGTCATTTCTACGGAAATATAGGAACCATGTTTCTGTGGATAAGCGGAAAGAGAGAGAGAGAGAGAGAGAGAGAGAGAGAGAGAGAGAGAGAGAGAGAGAGAGAGAGAGAGAGAGAGAGAGAGATGATTCACACAGCAGTTGATAAAAATAACTGAATTATGTTGACGTTTGATTTTCACTTTATATTTTAAAAATATCTGGGGTTATTTATGTATCTAATGGTGTGTGCGTGTGTATATGTGTCTGGGCGCACGAAGCACACACTTAATAAATGTAGCAATGTGCTGACATGCCAATAAACAAACATACATTTCATGATCGAACAGGTTAATGGCTATATGACGTGCAGATTGTAGCATTTGTTTATTTTGTGATGCTAAAAAAATCAGCTCTGATTGGATAATGTGAAACTGTTACATCACTTGGGCTAACATTGTCGAAACGGCATACCGCGTTAACCATTCTCCACCTGTGTAAATACACAAATACTGCCAGTTGGCTCTCCAACTATGAATTCCTAAAGAGAATAATCTGCTACCATATGTTTTAGTTTGATGCTGTAACCAAACGAAGAATAGATAGTTTTTCCAGTGATAACTCTTTCTATCTCTCTCTCTCTCTTTCTCGTCCTCTCTTTCTCTTTCATATCTGTCGTAACTATCGCTATAATTAATATTACATTTTATTTATTTATTTGGCTCGGGGTATGATTTGCAAAGAGCATATTTTAAACAACTAACTAATATAATCTAATCTACAATAAAAAATATTTTTCTCTATTTAATAATGACAAATATCTAATCGTATGGATCATACTGCATCTCTCGGTAACCAATAACTTATTAACACTCTCTTTAGATAACCCACTTTTTTTTCATACCCTTAAAAAGTTCAACAGATGATCTTGCTCGGCCAATTTAGTGCTGTTAAGATAACATTTAGATAAGCAAAGAGCTGTACTCATTTTAAATCTTCTTCTTTTTTTTTTCTTTCCTTTTTTTTTTTTTTTTTTCTTTTTCTTTTTTTTTTTTTTTTCTTTTCTTTTTTCTTTTTGGTTTTGTTACTTTCTTACTTTAAAAAAAAAATGTACTTATTTATTGATTATTATTATTATTATTTTAAATAAAAAGTGCGAAAGGATGATATTAAACGAATAAATCAGATTTTTTGTAAGTAATGATTTTACAGGGATTTTCACGCGACTCATTATATAATACAATTTACCACAATAGAAATATCTTTTTGTGATTCGTTGGTTAATAAATGTTATTATTTATTATTAAAATTCGGCAAGTAAGCTAGCTCTAAAAATTTGATTTATTTCTCTCTTTAAATAATTTAGTACTTATTTCATTTCTCTGTTAATAATTATTTAGCGTCCGTCTCTTAATGCCAGGTAGATTGTCACTACACCGTGTCATTGTTATTATCGTTGAAGTTCAAGTATGTTTTAATATCTGTTTTAGCTGCAGCATTCAGTTGGCTATTTAATTAGTCTAGTTAAATACAAATACTCATAAAATAGACACGATGCACCTGCCTACTTAAGATGTAATAGGTTTCGTCTATAATTGACGCATTCCTTTGAGTTTTCCGCTTGTTGACATAAAATTATTATTTTTATTTATTTAGTATTATTATTGTTTATTCATTTATTATTATTATTATTATTATTATTATTATTATTATTATTATTATTATTATTTTTTTTTTTTTTTTTTTTTTTTTTTTTTTTTTTTTTTGGTGATTTCACATTTCTATGCCAATTTAAAACATTTACTAAAAGTAATAAACCTGGGAAATATATATATTTAAAAAAATTGTTATAATGAATAGCCAAAGATAACATTTTTTTTAAAACACACATACAACACTTACATACAGAGAGAGAGAGAGAGAGAGAGAGAGAGAGAGAGAGAGAGAGAGAGAGAGAGAGAGAGAGAGAGAGAGAGAGAGAGAAAGAGATTAGTTTACTTATTCATACTTATGAAATAACAATCAAATTACTTTTCTAGTTGTTTTATATATTTGCAATAATTAACAGATAATTAATGTAAGTAAGTATATTGATAAATATTTAATAAAAGGTTAAAACATGGCACTCCAATGCTATAAAAACGCATTTCGTTCAAAATATGACCCGAGAATAACGTGATAATGACCATTAAATAATAATGTTCATGCACAGTTAATAACAACTTAAGCATACATAGTTATAGAACAAAATTGTTTTATGTTTATAATCTTGCGATACAACATGAGTAAAGACGGCTAAAAAAAAAGAAAACACTGCAGTTATCAAACATTATCAGGTTTTTATTATTATTATTATTATTATTATTATTATTATTTTTGTTTTGTTTTGTTTTGTTTTATTCTGTTTTGTTATATTTGAACTATCTCGAGTTAAACTGTAAACTACTATTATTATTACTACTACTATTACTATCACATCCACTGTAACTACTACTACTTTATTTAATAATAATAACAGTAATAATAACAACAACAACAACACAATAACTAATAATAACAATAACTGTGTGTCGCTATTTTTGTTTGCACCGCAATATTCTCAAGCCAATCACGTTAATCATTGTTTACCAAGAATACCATACGTCCTTGACAGTGAAGTGAAAAAATTATTCAAGAACAACGACTGCCTGTTTATCTTTCACATTTACTTTTGTCACTGCCATTTACAAATCACTATCATGAGTTCATCTGAGGGGTTAACAGTTTCACACAAGTGTCATCACCTGTAGGAGATCACTTATTTACAAGCATGCAAGGCCAAGATAAGTGCGAGATATCAGTCAGGTGTTGAATGCTACCTGTAACAGGTGACATCTAAGGTACAACAGGTGACACAAACAATGTTATCTTTGAGAATATTTGGTTCATCTCGCTATTCATCATAAGGTATTTAGTTTGATATTCAGTGTTTTTTATTAGTTTTTTAGGATGTTACATTTATTTTTTGTTGTTATTTTTCTCCACAGTCTAAGCATTTGAGGAATGTCAAATATTTCAAGACGTCTGCCAAAAAAGAATGATTGATGGTGTAAAAAATGTAAAACTGTAGAGTTTCACAAAAGCTTTTTTTTAAACAGGAATTTTATTAGATACCAGGATAAAAATGTATCATTTACCACTTCCATAACGTTTAAACCAATATTGGCGAGTAACAAGTAGATATATTCAGACTTGAGGCTACGTACGAGATCTTTATAAGATTAGAAAATTTTCCCAGGGCAATAAGGATAGAAAACAATTACAAATGCATTTTGCAAACATAATTATTATGCTATAAACTAGCTAGAAATATTGACTTTTGTTTTGTGCCAATTTTTAAACCAGTGGCTTTGATATGCGACCCATTTCACTTTTCTCACACTTTCTCTGCCTTTCTTTAATACTGATAGATATGCGTACATACAACCATACATTTATATACACATACGTACTTATACAGAGAATGCGATAGCATCCCACTGGAACCAAGAAGAACCTCCCTCGGGATGGAGAATAACAGGAGGGGAAAAAACAAAAAAACAACATCTTGTGGTATTTTCCAATAAAGATCAGGAATTCTTGGCATATGTGGAGAAAAGTAATATTACGCAGTCATAAGCGGACGATCCAATGTTTAGAAGCCAAGTGCATACTACGAAATGAAAACAGCGTATCTAACATCGTTACCGTTGAGATTGTCTCACTGTACCACGATCTTTATACGAACTTCACGATTCTTTTTCTTTCTTTTTTGTCGTCTGTTATCTTTTTCTTTCTTTTGTTTTCTTCTTTTTTCCCCCCGGTACTCATCTTTATAAATAAATTCATTTTATCTTGAAAGTATGACACTAACATAAATTAGATGACACACACACACACACACACATATATACGCAGACATACGCGCGCGCGCAGACAAGCACTATTAGTGGGAGACAGAGCTATCACACTAGTGTTTGTATGAGTTGTAATTGTTAAATCCAGCTAAGGACACACGAAAAACCTCAAACGTAAAACAGATTACAAGCTTTCTAGTATTATTCTATCACGACTCCCATCCCCTCCAAAAAAATAAATAACACATTAAATGTTATATCTGATATTAAAACATCCATCAGGCCAATACTATAACCAAGTATTTAGATGAAACTTAATTAGATTGACACAATCTTTTGACACTAGTAGCTAACTATTGAATGTAAGTCTTACTACAGAATGTTTATAATGACACATAGACCATACTGTACCATAGAACTGCTGAGACACTTTTTTTTTTTTTTTTTTTTTTTTTTTTTTTCATGTACCTAAATGTATCAAAGACTCTTGGATCTAAACTACCTTTTCGCATATGTAAGCAGCTTGATACGCCGCTTGGTAATCTAAGTTTAGCACGATCACTTACAGACATTGGTATCCGCGTAAATTTTATGGGTGGTGGAAAAGCAAAACATGTTGGCAACAAAAACAAAAAAGATGTATATCCAAAAGCCGTTTCTGTTTGATTTGACTAAAACAATCTTTTACATTTCCATTTTGACAGAAAGTAAACGAATGGCTGAAAAGATTGTAATCATTTGTTATTTCAGTTTTAGTTTTTTTTTTTTTTTTTTTGTATTTCGTATTCATACTTAAAATACATAAAAATGCTTTCTTTTGTTTGTAAATATTCTTATATATTATATTTTCTACTCTGTAAACATTCATGGATCTCAGCAATGACCATGAAAATCAAAAACTTTTTTCACAGATTTTCTTTTAATAGACAGGTAATTTCAAAGCCATTTTCAATATTCATTTATTTACTGGTTTTCCCTTGATAATTTGCAAAAGATCATTAAGTTCACATACCAGTTATTGTTCAAATCCCCCTTTCTTAAATGTTATCATTAATGTGTATAAATCCATTAACCGTCATGCTTTTTTTACAAGATGTGACTAAAAATACCCAATACACTAAGACATCCAGGAAATACAGATAACGGTTTGCACGCTCGCTGAAGGCCGAGTGGAAACAAAATCTATTTACATCAGCGTTTGAAGATCTTAGTAAGACAAGATGATAAACAAATGGGTCAACGTTTGAATTAATCACATCATTATGTCAGTGAACATAAACATGTCGATGGCGAACGAACTTGTTAGTGCACTGGTTTTTTGCTGTTAGATACACGGGTTCTCGTGGTGCGCTGTTTTGGAGGTCAAACTGGATTTTTTTTTTTTTTTTTTTCCCCTAAATCCCATTTAAACGTACTTTTTAAACAAAAACCTCAGTCACTAATATATTTATTAACAGATAAACGAAATAAAGTACGAAATTAATTAAAGAGAGAAAGAAAGAGAAATCAAATTTCTAATATCAGAACTAGCTTATAAGGTTTTTAAATACATAATAACATTTGTTAACCAACTTATAAAAATATATTTCAGTTGTGGTAAATTATGTTTATATAATGAGATGCATGAAAGTCCCTGTAAAGTTATTACTAATAAAAAAAAAAAAAAAAAAGTATTCCAAATTAAAACAACGGTCATCAGTTAATATGATCCAGTTATCGGTTATCTATATGAAATAAAAGTTCTCCACCTTGTTTTATATGTCTTAATTTCAAAATGTTCAAATGTTATTTCATATATATGCAACAAATATATGGCTGAATTATAACTTTCTGTTTCTCATTCCTTTCGTTTATCAATTGTAAAAACGTTCTTGTCTCCATATGAAGTTATTAAAAGATCCCTTGATGCATGGCGATTAGTGGTTCATACTGTTATTACCTCGAACGTAAAGTATGTATGACGCTGTGCTGTAACCTTTTATTTAAAATGTGCTAAGTCCGTCTTAAAATACAATATTTCTTCCTTCCTTCTTTCCTTCCTGTTCGGCAAAACAGTTGAAGTTAAAGATCATTATATAAATTTGTTTTAAGCTCTTATCTGTCTTTCAGTGCGAAAATATTATTACATCTAATGATGAAGATACGATGATGGTGATAATGATATGGAAATGATAAGAACAATAATATAAACAACAAGTGTAAATAAATAAATAATAACATCTAGAGTCTTTTTCTAGATATTATCTTAATTATCTTGATTTTTTTTGTTTGTTTGTTGTTACTCTTTATTTATTTATTTATTTATTTATTTATTTAACATTTACAATAATTTAAGCGTTCGCAGTATCAGCGAGTGAAGGACATATGCAAATTACTAAGCTATCGATGTCACGCGTAAACGAATTTAGAGCGACCCTGAAATTCGTTTTGTAGTTCAAATACTAGCACATTTACGACGCTTGATGTTTTGCATTGAAATAGAATTTAAATGCGTAGTACCCCAATTGTGACAGCATGAAAGTACGGAAAAGTGTCCTCTGTTGACCCATTTCATATTGTTTTTTTTTTTGGTAGCGCATGTTTAAACCTGGTTAGTTTAAAGAAACTGGGAAAACAATATCTGTATTGTGACGAAAAGATAAGAAATTTTATTTTATTTTATTTACTTATATTTATATGTCGGTGAATGGTATATAAATCTCTCTCTTTCTCCCTACCTATCTCGCATAACCAGCTGAAAAATAGTAATTAAGGAGATTCAAATGTTAATTTAATAAAATTCTATGTTTAACGGCAACTATTAATCAAACACTTTTAAACACCTAACGTATTAAATTAAGTTTAGAAAAAAAAAAAAAAAAAAAAAAAAGTTTGATTTGTTGGCGTGTAAATGGAAGAAAGGGTGAAAAAAAAACAAAAAAAATTTTCTTCAACCTCTACCGGTGATGGCTTCCCTTCTTCCCCTTTCAGTGAACTCTGAAGGAAATACAACAGTGTTCTACTTACTCAACACATACAAATCTTGGTGTACGTCTTTAAGCAATTACACGAGAAAACATTGTAGCACACAGATGTTCAGAACATCACGGAATATAGACTTACATTCAGCCTTTTAAAGGTACTATATCGCTTTTCCAGATTTCAACACGTAATTATTCAGTGTCAAACACAACCTGCAGCTTTGGTGAAGAAAGAGAAAAAAAAAAAAAAAAAAAAAAAAAAAAAAATCACCCATTCTGAGAGAGGGAGAAAAGAAAGGTGCTTTATTTGACAGCCAGCGGAATAAGGAAAAGAAAATCCAAATTCTTAAACAAAATGAAAAAACTATCAAGAGAGGTTAGAAAATAATGCCCATATAGGTCAGCAAATGTATTTAGTATAGAAATTAACCCGAAGATGAGGTTGGAAGATGAGTTTAAGACGTATTTTTAATCTACGATAATGTGGTATCATACAACTGTGTAAACACCAAAGAGATAATGAGGCAGGAAACGTGCTGCTGCCACATTTTGAATACACTTTTTTTATTATTAGCATATATATATATATATATATATATACATACAGACGCACAAACACACATACAAACACACACATACACACACCTTCCCTTAGTAAGGGAAACGTCATTCAATAAACCAGAACTGCGGCACTGGCTGGAACGAGAAATAGTCGAGTGATTAATCATGCGACTTAAAGTGTACCTTTCGTGATTCATATTTCAAAGCTATGCTTTATTTGTTTTTGTCCGTCCAGTTTTAATTAATAAAGAAGTATAACAATCAAAGAGTACAGTTAAAAATACATCCGGGTGCCACCATTTTTTCTATAGTCGTGACGTCATCGCGTACAGAACGAACCAGTTGTATTCGGTTTCTTTAAGCGTTGGCGGAAAAAATGCCGCTACCATTAGGCCCTGTATATATTTAAATCACGTCTTCATTTTTAAAAGAGCAAAATGGCGAAGCTCTAGTATTTATTGTCTAACAGAATTATAGGTCATTCAAAACAAATAAAACTTGTAAGTTCATATTGGCACTGCTAAGCTTTCATTTTAAAAGATAAATATTTAATGTTTCCTTTCACGAATCATAACATTCTTGGATTTCCTTTGACTGTTTGTCACAGATTGTTTAGCTAAAGTTATAGTATCTCTATAAATGCCATTCTACGATATTTTTATTCATTCATTCATTTATTTAATCTTTATAATATGGGATTAGATATTCTGAATGATGACATCACACCTCTCTGGTACTACCAGTTTTAACCGATGATCTCAGAGAGAGGAAAACATTTCTTCCCTAATAACGACTCTTGAACCACCTCCGAATATTTCGTTAACTAATTTAATCTCTCTCTAATAACATTTCGTTTTTATCGTGTTGGAAGATACTCCGAGTGAGAGATAATTTCATTTAAAGAAACCCATAAAACGTACCACTAACTTCGAGCTTTTAAATTGCATTACTACAAGGGGAAAAAAAGTATTCAGAAGTGAAAGGAGCACCACTTAAATATAGTTACAAATAACCGACGTTTCCTCAGACTAATAAATAGTTATGTTGGTATTAATTCATAGTGGCAATTTCCGAGTGAAGTGCAAAGTACTCATTATATATATACAAGTTGCATAAGTCTGAAAGCAAATTCTTTTTATGCTTTTTGACTTCTCTTGAAATTGGGTTTTGTCGTAATGTTTGTTGGCTGTGTGACTCTTGCAAATTAGCTGTAATAATCTTTCTGAATGGCACTGACATTTTGAACGTTTTAACATAGTGGATCAAAGATCTTTGCATAATCGCCAGGGAATACAAAATTAAAGATGTTAAGTTATTTTAAAGATAAACTTATATACATTGTTGTTTTAAAAGATATGTGGAAAAATTACTTTCCTCATGTTCATTCCTTTTATATTTAAAAATTTCAATATTTCTTACAGTATTATTAAAATAATGAAATAATCCAAGTGACTGTTGAGAATATTATTCATTCAGTATTTATTTGTGCCTGCCTACCTATCTATCTTGGGTATATCTGTCTGTGTATCTATCTATCTATCTATCTATCTATCTATCTATCTATCTGTATGTCTGTCTGTCTGTCTGTCTGTCTGTCTGTCTGTCTGTCTATGTATATGTAGGTTTCTCTGTCTAACGGATTGTCTATCTGTCTTTCTATCTATCTGTCTATCAATCGATCGATCTATCTCAGTACTTGTTAAACTGGTGAACGGCTCACCCAAAGGTAAATGAAAGTATAGAAGGAGAGTAAGTAAACTGAGTCGCGGGTGAATGTAATTTTGTGATAAAGACTCAAAAGTGAAATAGTTTAAGAAGCACTGATCAAGCTTTCTCTTGTTTCATTACTTCATTTCATCATTTCTTCTTTCTTACATAATTACTGCTTTTACCAAAGAAAATCAACAATAAAATAACATTAATTTCTGAATGAAAAAATAAAAAAATTTAAAAAAATAAATAAGTAATAACATATTTACCTGTAACTCCTAACAAGCAGGTGCTAACAACTGTTATCCACAACACAGATTTCATTGTGACAAAATACAAATAAACTGTCACAAAAGTTAAGTGTCAAATTCACACAAATCTTATTTGACAGTTAGTCACTGATGATACGTTAAATCGTTCAATACATCCAACTGTTCATCAGCATCAGAAAGGTTTTTTTTTTTTTTTAAACAGCGTTTCTGCAAGCTCACAACCAATTTCTTATAACGATCAGCTGTTTTTTGTGGAGAGGTCTAAATTGCGGAAATTCCCCACATACAATGCACGGAATCTGATATTTAGTAATCGTCAATACCTCTGGCATGCCTCCGCCTATCAGCACCCACACACTCATGTCAGTCAAACTGCTAACAAACAGCAAATAGCCGATGAGCTTTGATTATAAACAAGTATAAGCGGAAGCCATCACAGTCCTATTTAATAAATCTCATCTCGCAATTCAAGTCTTCTCTGTACAGGCAGGTGTTGGCTAAAGATTGCTTGCCGCGAGCACAAAACACTGTAGTCGCTAGTGACATCGATACTAATTGAATTTATCTAGTATAAAATGAAAATCATTTTGGCTACTGTTGCGTCTCTATATGAATGACATCTTTGATATCTCATTCTGTCCCACAATCTTTCTCTTTGTATACTTCTGTTTTCTGTCTCACCTGCTCACTAATCCTTTTTTCACTCACAAAGAAGGCACACATACGTATATACTTTCTGTCTCTCTCTCTCTCTCTCTCTCTCTCTCTCTCTCTCTCTCTCTCTCTCTCTCTCTCTCTCTCTCTCTCTCTCTGAATCGTTATTTCCTTTCAGAATCGTTTCGATTCTTGAACAGAATAGTATTATTATTATACAGGAATATCGTACTACTTGCTAATACGCAAACACCTGCGTGTCAGCACGAGATGTACATACTCATACACACAAACACAAATTCGATTATCAAACTTATTATATTAATCAAATAATATTACTAAAATATTAAAATGATCTAAATTCGAATTTTTCTTTCAGTTTAAACAACAACAGCAACAACTATTCGTCACTGTTATTTTAGTCACTGATTTCAGTCACATTGTTCGTAACGTAATACTTTCTAGTGAAAATAAAAATAAAAATGTGTATTACGAATTATCATATTTCTGTATCGGTTCCAGTTTCAACTCAACTTTCCATCTGTTACGAGACAGGTGACTCTCCTAATCACAACACACATACTAGTAATTGTTACAGTTAGTGCAGTGAACAATATACCCTCGTACTCATGTGAAGAATACACGTTAATGCGTATTTACCGTTAATACCGGCAAACCCCGGAAACAGCAATAATTTTTCCGACAATGACAAAAACATCTAGTGGCCCAGAACGTGCCTCGAAGAATTATCGTTTTTAGCATGTTACAGTTTCAACTTTTCTCATTCCATTTTCAGGAATGCTGGTACTAATTCTTCCAGCTGTAAAGACATTATTACTGAGCTGATTAGGCAAAACTTCTACACAGAATTTCTGGATTTTCAAATGACAGTTCTGGAAAAAACAAAGAAGAAAAAATAATAATACTAACAACGTGTTACGAGCGTTTTTAATTTCTAATGATTTAATAATTCACAGTTTGGAATAACCTTAAAACTGTTCTCTGAAACAATGTTTTTAAATATTGGACATTTTTTCAGCAAAGGATTTTTCTTAAAGTCTGATATATTGATGGACTTTTCCACGGTGTTTCGGAAATTTACTCTCTGACATTGAGGAATTGTCCACATGGCGAAATGTATGTTTATCGTAACTGAAGAAACAATCAGCCGATGATTCATGTTCTATGACGTCTTCACCGATTACTAGGCGAAAAACATTTCCCAGTTTCATAATCACACAAAAGATCACATATCAAAAACAATTTGCGATTAGACAATAGAGAAACTATAAGAGGGTAGTTTGAACCCGCGCTGATGCAATATTGTGATACTACAAATCAAAAGGACTTCACTTGTCATTCATGGATTGCCACGTGGGATGGTTTTTCCAGATCTGTGCCATCTTCATCCGTTTTACTGGTGTGTTCAACAGCCGTCCTTTCCGCATCATTCACCAAGGTAATTCATTACTTATGTTTCTGCTTCATCTTTTTTTTGTATCATATTTAAGAATAATAATAATACTAACAACAACAACTACAACAACAAAAACAATTGCTATAACCGTTTCTGTTACTATTATTAAAAAAGACAAATCAAAAGCTACTACTAATACTATTACTACTACTACTGTAACTACCACTACTGTTCCTGCTAATGCTGCTACTACTACCACTAATACTACTACGACTAATATTACTATTACTAGTGCTACCAATGCTGCTGCTGTTATTACTACTACTACTACCACTATGCATTTTAATATTAATGGGGATAAAGTGCTGATAAAAATATGGTGGAATTATAACGATGATATACAAGAGCAAACCTGATGCTGGCAGTTGATAGGTTACTGTTTCTGATTAGCAGCATGGGATATCTACATACTCCTACACTGAAAACATATGCATTTGACAAACCTGCCATAGGCACTGAACTGATAACAGCTCAACACGAACGTTACGATCATTACTGTGTACCATTTCATTTGGTAGAGAACGGTTTCGTTTTATGGGTTATCGCAATTAATATTTTTATCTCATATGAGTTGTTGATATTAATTATCAGTGCGATTTTTGCAAGTTTGATAAAAAATAATCAATTAAAACATGTTAACAGAACAGGTTGAACTATCAGTAAACCGACCGATTGTGCGTGCATGAATTACTTGTATATTTAAGTATTACATACACTTTAAATGACTGTCTTGTCTTTGACGAAAGGTTATTTATATTTTAAATCTTGAACAGAAATCAAATTCCAAAATTCGGTTTTCTATTCAAGTAGTTAGATCATACTGAATTATTAACATGTTTAAATGTACACACACATAAACATCACACACAGACAGACGCACATATGCATATAAACTTACATAAATATATACATATATGCAATATACTTAAATAATCTATAGCTTAATAATCAAAAAAACATTCTTCTTTAAAAAACATGGTGAAACCTTCTCTAAGAACAAGGGATAAACAATATAATATGACTTTAGGAAATATTAATCATTCGTTTACATAGGCTTTATGTTCCAGTCTCAATTGTTATACTTGCATTCGTCTTCATGTTAGTGGCTTTAATAAACACAAACTAGAAAAGAAAATGCATTTTCTCTAGAAATTACTATATCTAAAGTTACACATTTTTCATTATTTTGTTACATTTAATAACACTGATATAAGCATAAAGAGCGAAGATATGTTGAAACATTACCCATTCTAGGCAGCAGTTCAGGACTAGAGTATCAAAGGACATTTATTATTATTCTATTAGCTTCGAGAAAGTGTAAATAATACACTGCTGCTGTTCAATAAGTGTTATTACAGTCATCCTGTTGCACACATGACAAAATCCATGACCAGTATCTAATAACAATAAATATAAATATTGCGGTGCAGTGTGTTTAAATCATTTAAGTTCATAATGTGAAGAGCACCATGTACATAAACAGTTTATTTTCAACATTCAGTTTTTAAGCATCACGTTCCCTTTAAATGACCATCTTGCCTTTGACGGAAAGTTTATTTTCAATTTAAATCTTGAAGAGAAAACAAATAGCAAAATTCGATTTTGTATTCTAGTATTCAGGTGACGTTAAATTATTAACGTGTTCAAATGCATCTCTTAAATACATATAAATAAATAAAATAAATCATTTAAGAAAAATAATCAGTTGTTTGAGGAAGTTTTACAAATTAATATGAAGTAATAATCTCTGCGTAACATAGAATTCTGAAAATGTGCGAAATGAGCTAAGAACGTTTAAAATTAGTTTCCCCAATTAACAAGATCTAATAAGCGTAATACAAGCTAATGTGCGTGCCAAGCGTATCACATCTCGTCAAGGTCATTCCAAAAGTGAAGAAAATAACACATAGTTGGAAACAGAGGCCTGTGTTCTATTTGCTGTGATCAAAATAAATACAATTACTGCAAGCCAGCTGTGAAAATTCTAATGCTAATCAAAGCGGAAAGATCGTTACGGCATTCCTGCCAGATATAGTAACATCTATATTTGCTTTCTAATATTCATAAGCGCTCAATCATGGAATAATTGACACCATGCCACAGGACGCTAAATTGACAACATGTGTAGATTATTATTTATTTTTTGCTAAAAAAGCAAAGAAAAAAAAAGAAGAAGAAGAAGAAAAAAAAGAAGAAGAAGAAAAAAAAAGAAAAGAATTAAGGTGGAAAAAAAATAGATTATGATTCATGAAATTTGTTAACAATCTGAAAGACGCACTGTAGTGCGGACTTTGATACAGACCTAAAATTTGTATAAAAAGAGAAGTAGAGAAGGAAAGAAGGAAAAAGAGAAGATATAGCAAGAATTCAGTCTCTGTTTAAACATAACAGTAAGAAAAATATTTCATCTGAGCAATTATTATTATTATTATTATTATTATTATTACTAGTAATAGTAGTGGTGGTAGTAGTAGTAGTAGTAGTAGTAATAGTAGTAGTAGTAGTAGTAGTAGTAGTAGTGGTGGTAGTAGAAGAAGCAAAATAAGTATTCAGCATGAGATGAATACGATTTTTTATTTATTTATTTATTTTTGAAAAGTCTTTAAAATATTTAACAGAAGTTTGATTTGATTACTGTATTGGATTTAATTGGGCATTACAATGAAACTATAACAGAACTACCGAACCTCATCCACTCCAGTCTTTACAATGTATGTAATTTACAATATTTACAATGTATCTTTGTATGTGACATATTATTTCAAATGTCTCATTAAGTTTTATATAAATTAGATGTAATCATACAAGATGAGGGACATAGGGACACACCACAGATCATTTATCCAAAGAAAATCATCACACATGATGACGAAGACTTTGTGACAAGTGGAAGTGGAATGAACATTATTCAAACCAGTAACGGTAGGTAAAATTATGTGCTAACTGCTTTCTGCTTGTTTCAATACGGAATTTCTTTACTAATTAATTTATCACAGTATTAAAACAGTAGTATCAATAGAAAGTGTTTTAATGTTTGAATTTTTGATATCGAAATCATTAAACGAAAGAATAAACATACATGCATGTTTATGCACTTTCTCCGTGTCTTCAAATCGTACTGTGATTCAGAAACAAATATTTTCTGTTTTATTTAGCAGTCTTCTGTTTATTGTAAAAATACAGAAAAAGAATCGATAAATATTGCAACGACCACATGTTTATTAATTATCACATTCTATTTAAGCAAACAGATCAGTTATTTATAAGTAAACTCTAAACAAATTTAACTATCGTAAAAGTAATTCTAACAGTAGCTACAAGCAAACACTTAGTGTTTGTATGGGGGTTTTGTTATTTTTTGGTATTTTTTATAGTTGTTTTTGTCGCTTCTTTTTTCTTTTCTTTTTCAATAAAAACGGTAATCTAATTAAGATTTCTAGAAAAAAAAAAAATTAAAACTGAAAAGAAGAAATGTCGGCCTGTTTTACTGTTATTATCAGTAATTAGAGCTTGAAAGAGAAAACTTTTCAAAAAAGTGACACAGGAAAGCTTTAATAAAACACGTGTGCGTTTAGTCAAACTATTTTCTGTCAGATGCCAATGCCATCTTCAGAATTCCTTTCTGACATTTCTGGTCGTGCCAGGTAGGTGTGCACTCCTCAATGTTTGCATTTTACTAAAATATACCTACGAATTTTAACTGGTGCTATCAGTTTATAACAGTTTTCTTACATCAACGTATCTAAATAGTTTATTGTTATAACTGTTTATTAGCAAATATACTGTTTTAATAATAATAAGAAGAACAAGGAAGGAAGAAATAAAACACACATTTTTATCAATGTGTTATAGCGTCAAAAATCAGGTAATGAAAAAAAAAATGGCTACTCGTTTTCAAGTAGAAAATGATCTTTCATATTTGATAAAACAGAAATATGAGAGCGCAGAGCAGATACCATTCTGCGTCTAATTACGTCTTAGCCCAGTGTTTGAATAATAATAATAATAAATATAATAACAACAAAATTCATGTTTCTTTCCCAACTTAAAAAAATAAGAACAAACAACAATACATTTTTTTAACTCCTCTTCAGTGATCTGTCGTTTTATCTATTTTATAATTTTTTATGTCTTTTATTAATATTTCTTATCATAAACACATTTATTTTACTGAAATAAACACGTTTATTACTACCGTCCGTTCGTGCATACATACAAAAGCCCCAAATCCTAAAATCTATGATCTACTACCATAGGCTACTGTAAATTGTGTATTTACAAGACTTTTCCCTTAGAAAAAGGCATTCTGTATCTCAGAGCATCGATTTAAAAATGATTTAACCAAATGGGTCCATCGAGGCGAAGCAATAACCTACGATTAATGGCACATAAGGCGAATCGACGGCCACTGAGTTAAGGAAACAAATGAACAGGTGGTTTTCCACTACCAGCAGATGGTGTTGTATTGACACCGCTGGCACGAGCAAGCCAAGAGCCAGCAGTAGAAGAAGGTAAAAAACAAACTGGTAGCAGGATAATATTAGTGTTGCGCCGACTCGGAACAAGAACGTTATCTGTTGTAAACATCTACTGATAAACATAGTGCAGTGTTGCATCTGTTAAATGTTTCAAAGTATTCCAGCATCCGTTATCTCTTCTCTGAGGAATGCAATGTAGTTACAATGCCCGTTCTGGTATTTTTTTCATTCCTTCTGTCTCTCATTTCTTGTTGGCTTCTTGGTCTAATTAGAGCCTTAGTCTTTAAAGAAATACTCAGACCAAATGTGATGCCTGTATTGTATAAAGAAACGTGAATACTTATCGACTGTGAAATTAACTACAACAACAAACAAAAAAAATAGTAATAATAATAATCATAATAATAACGATAATCATAAAAATCATAATAAATAAATAAATAAATATTATAAAGAAAACAAATAGGATTATTTTTTTTTTTTTTTATTATTTACCGTTTTATTAATTAACTGTAGCTGAATGTCAATTTAAACCATGCTGTAATTAATATTATGGTGCTCCATTACTATGTATTAACACACCACCCACACAATCAATTTTTTTAATAATAATAATAATAATAATAATAATGAAACTTAATTATTTTTCTAAAATATAGAATATTACTTAAATCTTAGTTTCTGTTTACCAAAATTTTTAAATCTTGTTCTCCAACTAACCAATATTTTTCTTTCTAATTCCTCTTCTTCTTTTTCTCTTTCATCATCACCATCATCATTATCATCTTCTTCTTCTTACTATTATTACTATTATTATTCAGTTATTTTCATATGTACTTCCCATAAGCCTTTACAAGATCTCTGAAAACTTAAGACATGAAATACAGATTTTAAAATTTGTTTTTATAATTTGTAGGTCTGAAAAATGGGATGATTTCATGCTGCTTGTTGGGCAAACTCGCTGGAGAAACTGGGTCACCGTGTCGTATGGCGTTATTTGCGTCTTCGAGTGAAAAACTGGCTGAAAAGTACAGTTTTGCAGTTCTCCAAAGAAAAAGGTGGCGTAGTACACGGCACCTATCTCTGATATCAGCGTCTGTCCACCTGTGTGATCCAGGCAAAGATTTAATGTTTTATAAATGTTGTTACGCAGCGAAAAGCGAGAAGTATGAATACAGGCAGTGGACTAGGTCAAAACGTTTTAGACTCTTCAGAAATTCGGCGTTACAGTGGTGAATAATAGTGACATAATAACCTCAGAAAGAAGCTTAGGAATAAACACCGGTCTGGATTTGATTAATACAGAACCATCGTAAATGTTTACTGATGATAACAGATTTTTTTTTTCCAGTTATCGGTAAGGAAAGGGAAGAAACAGAGATATCTTTATCTTCACAACGCACTTACGTAACATACTTTCAAAACAGGTTATTCATTTATCATTTTATCAGTATTCATAAATAATGTGATTTTAACATTAGTGCACATTACAAAAACAATTTTAAATGAAAAGAACAGCCCAAGCACAACATATTTAAATAATAACAGGTGTATTTCAGATTATATTGTGTTCACAGTTCGTCCTAAGTTATATTCTAGTATCTGGCAAATATAACACATGCTGCAAAAATCTACTGACAGGAGGCTCAAAACACTTCCCCCACCCCAAATTCTTACGTTTAAAATATTAAATCATACAAAAGTAGACATTCAGATTTTATCAGCAGACTGCATACAGCAGTTGACCACAGGTAAAAACGGCTCAAATATACACATATATAACCACACACACACATACACAGAACACATATATACATAGATATGTGCACATATTTACTGTAACATACATATATACTAACACGCACGCGCACATTCACATACATACATACATACAGCAATGTATCGCAGTTCACATCGAATCCAAAAAGATTTCAAAGGATTTAATGACCTAAGGGTTTGGCATTAGGATACAATAGAGTTTAGGGGGACTGTTTTGAGGCTCTACACCGGTGTTACCATTAGGCTGACTTGATAGCCCCCTAAGACGCAGACCTCAGAGGGATGCATTAAAGACTTCTGAGAGTCACAGGTTTGTACAAATTATCGTTTTAAGAAAATATTATAAAAAAGAAAATATAGAGGTTATAGTTCATTGTCACTTCACAGATATATAGTGTGCCTACAATACTGGTGCTGTTTTCTTGCTATTTAAAATAAATTTAGTTTTAAGTTTTGTGCTTTTTATTTTTTCTGCAAAACATGATTTTAAAATCGAAGTTGGCAGTTTTGGGGATGGATGCAAGTAGTTGGCCATGTGTAAGGCGCAAAACAGTCTGGTTCCGACCCAAACAACCAGTTGTATTTAATTAGGTCCTGTTTAATTTCTCTCTCTCTCTCTCTCTCTCTCTCTCTCTCTCTCTCTCTCTCTCTCTCTCTATCATACTGAAAGTTTATATTTTACATTAATAAAACATCTCATGAAAGATCTGCACCTGTATATATATATAGTGCATAATGTGAAATCAGACTCAAATTATTCTTGTGTTAATCGAATAATAATATTAATAATAGATAGATAGATAGGTAGATAGATAGCTAATAGATAGATAGATAGATAAACAGACAAACACAGACAGATGAATATAGATATATATTAGATTATTTACTGTGATATTATATTTTTTTTCTTGATATTTTATTATCCCGAAAATAACATTTCGTGGATGCAATTACAGAGAATAACAATTTTAATTTTTATTTTTTATTTATCGACCATATTTTCTGAATGGAATTTTTATTATTATTTTTATTAATTGTTTTATTATTATTACATCAATGTTTTTTTAAATACATCAAAACGCGGTGGATATACAAATACAGGGACACACACACACACACACACACACACACACACACACACACACAAACACATACCTTAAGAAAGACTTGTTTTTAAAACGCCCACAAGCAAGGTTTGCACGTGGAACCAGTACTACGTGATGACGTAAATAGGCTGTACCATTAATTGTTTCCTTCCGCCGGTCGCGTAATTAAGTTAAATATTAATTTTCTATTAATCACCATCATAATATACTATATTAGTTACAGACATGGTCACAGAAACCGCCGTGTGAGAGAAGGCTATTTCTGTTCTTTTTTTTTTTTTTTTTTTTTAAAACAAAACAAAACGTACTACCTTACACATGGTATATCATAATAACCATGATCATCATCATCTGTCACTGTCGTTTTTGTTGTTGTTTTTTTATTAATGATTTAGCATATGGTCATCGAATTGTTTTCCATTAATAATAAAACTCGCCGATCTAAGGGATATTTTCTGTTAATACAATGCATTTAGTGGGAATTATCGTTCCTGAATCGAGGCAGTGACCTCCTAATGTACAAAGATAATAACTGCTTTAAAGTAGGGTGAGGAACGTTGTGACTAATTAGTAGATTTAATCATTATATGTGTTCTGTAAACAATTTTACCACAATAGTTACTGCTTTCGCTGCAGCAACTACTACCACTATTCACAAATCCCAAATTCATTCATAAAATGTTGTACTGTGTAACCATACATAGTGTGTAACAAACTTGTTTTGATGAAATTTCACTGAAAAGCAAAACAGGCGTCAAAAGGAATCATTAAAATAATGAATCACAGAAGATCAAAACAGATTAGTAGGCGTTTTTAAGTAGGATCTCCGGCGAAGAAGGATATTCCAGCACTAGAAAGACAATAATATTGTAGCACAAAGTGCATTTGATAGACTCTTAATTAAAATTAATTTAAAACATATAAAAACAAAACGCGCTCACATTTGGAGCACTGCCGGTTGACACCAAACAATGTTGCAAATTACGTCGTATAAAATGCAATCCCTTCCTGTGAGAAAGAGGTGTGTAATGAACTAAATGAATAAAAGCATGGCACAACAATGAATATAGAATCACGAATTTATCAAAGTTCAATTGTTTCGTATCTTTACACACTCTGAAATGGGCCACACCCACTTATTTCATTAAAGATCACATGAAACGGTTTTATGTTCATAACTGGTCAAATTCACGTAAAATCTGTAGGTGGTTACAAAAGAAACAAAAAAATAAAATAAAATAAAATAAAATAAAATAAAAAAACTTTTTTAGATAAGAAATTATATAAAGTGAAACACTTTATCTGACCATTTGATTTAAATAAGGAAACTGTGTATATTTGTTTCTCTGATTTTTGGTTCGTGTGTATGTTTATTTTTTTTCTCGCTGTCTAGTCTTTCTTGTGCGTACGTATATATATTTATGGTGCGTTTCTGTATGTATGTTGTATATGTGTATGTATGCATTTGATGTGGTTTAAAATGCATGTTTGTATGTGTAACGAAGGATGAATGTCTGTGTCAATACGTGTCTGTAGGTGTATACATGTACATGCGAGTATTTGCATTCATATAAGCGTACGTACATAAGCATATTTGTATGTATACGCGTATATGTCTGTATCTATATATACTGTGATTATCTTTGTGTTGGTGCGCGTTCGCGTTTTTATATGTATCTATCTGTGCGAATGTTTGTGTACAATTGTATGTGTTTTTGTACTAGTATACGAGTCTGTATAAACGTCTATATGTGTGTTTGCATGTTTATATCTATTTGTACACGTCTGTACATGTCGGTATGTTTGTCGTTGTGTATTTGTGTATTACGTAAGTATCTGTATGAATGTGTAAATTTATATTCATAATGAACGTGTTTGACTTTCTCTGTATCTCTGTATGTAACAGTGTGTGTTTTTATTGATATTTGTCTGTTTTGTCTCTAAGGATGTGTGCATGTTACGTGCGTAAGTATCTGTAAGTATATGCATGTATGCATATGTGTATACTTATAGATATATGTTTGTGTTGGTACATATATATTTGGGTGTGTCTCTATGTATACATGCGTGTGTGAGCTTGTTTTGGGGTATAAATAATTGTGCATATCTGTATGTGTGTACGTATCTGTATGTGAGTTTGAGTAAATACTACGCTTATTTACAGATATATACGTACATACACACAGGAAAAACATACGCGTTTGTTTCTTTTAATACGTATTTGGTGCAGGTATCCGTGTTTATATGTATGTAGGCATAGTGTGATATATGATATGGTATGACATGGCATGATATATGTGTGCATATATGTTTTTATACGTGTTAGTGAGTGTTTTTGTATATATGTTTTCAATATGTGTATATGTGTACGAACGTATGTATGACCATTTATATGCGTATGTATGTGCCTATGTAAGAGTATATTTATATGTATGTTCGTAAGTAAATGTGTACACGAGTGTATATATATATGTATATATTTTGTAAATGTTTGTATGTGTTAAATTGTTTGTATGTATATATAATGAGATACTGTTTGAATATACTTAAATGTGTTCGTTTATGTATGTGTGGCTTTTTATGTGGATGTCTCTCTCTGTAAGTATGTACGTATATGGGTGTGTGTGTCTTTTGTGTGACTGTGTGTTTATATGTGCATGTAACTATAGTATATAATATGGTATGGTATGTATGTATGTGTGTGTGTACATTATATGTGTGTGTCTGTGTGTGTGTGTGTGTACACGTATATCTACGTTTGAGCGGGTGTATATATATATATATCTTTGAAAGTACGGATAATCATTCAAACTAACATACAAATACAAACATACATTCAAAGAAGCAAACTGAGATAACTACATATACACAAGTTTATATGATTATATTTTGTAATTGTGTGTGTATGTGTATGAATTTATATTTGTTATGTATGTATTTCAGATGTTGGTTTTTTAGTATATATATGTCTGTATTTGCGTTAGTATATTAGTTTATGTCTGTCTGCTTTGTCGTGTATATTTTTGTTGCTATGGAGAGTGACCTCAGTAGGTCAGTTATCCCTCCACATTTCCGCATTGCAGGGTCTTCCAAAGAAAAATAGATAGTACGCCTCGACTTTGGAAAGTCAAATGACCGTTTTTAGTATTGTCAAGCTACTTATTTCAAATAAATAACGTCACAGAATTGATCAGAACTGGTTCCGTTTCCTTTTTCTTTTCTTTTGGTCCTTCATCTTCATTTTGAAACAATCATTGCTTTGTAAATATATACAAATATAAGGTCATTTAAATAATGTTTTTTTTTAAACTTGCACTTAACACTGGCATTACATTTTACAAATAATGCCCAATTTCACGAATACATTTTGTTTTTTCATTTCTTTTGTTTTGTTTTCAAGTATCGTTTCGATAGTAAATTTCGCAAGACTTATGCAATTAAAAATACGACTAGTATATTAAACTGTATATTACTCTGGGTTTCAGTGATTGTACATATCTGATTCACATCCATTGTTGTTTCATTGTTCTTTTTTCATTCTTTTTTTAAAATGTATTTATTTATTTGGTTGTTTTATTTGTTATAATAAAGGAATGTTTTCCATATACCAGACTATAGCACAGAATGTTGTTACATCAGTTACTCTACACATCAACAAGATAGTTTCAACATAATTATACAAAAAATCATTTTATTACTAAATTATCACAGAACAAGACGAAATTAATAAAATGAAATTTCTCAGAATTATAAAATTATAAAACATTACAGAATCTAAAGCATGCAGAAAACAATAAATTAATATGCAAGTTCTATATACTTAAATGCAATAATAATAGTTCAGGCAAATAATTTTGATGTCAAATACTGAGAGAGAGAGAGAGAGAGAGAGAGAGAGAGAGAGAGAGAGAGAGAGAGAGAGAGAGAGAGAGAGAGAGAGAGAGAGAGAGAGAGAGAGAGAGAGAGAGAGAGAGAGAGAGAGAGAGAGAGAGAGAGCATTACAGATAAATTACTTATTATTTTATTTATTTTCTGTACAACTGAAGAAAACATTTTTTTTCTAACCTTTCTTTATTTTTATTTTATTATTATTTTTTGTCATTATTATCAGAAAAACTATATTTGTACTTCCAAGCAAAAAATCAAACTCATTATTTCTAAAAATATTCTCTAATACGATCAAATATGAAGTAAAGACATATAATTATTAACAATAAAAATGGAAAACAAAATGATTGCATCACACAAGACAAAATGATTGAATCTTTAATTCACGTTACATTTCCCATAATGTGATTGTGGAATTTCTCTAAATTATAATACAATAATCTCTAGAACATTATTTGAAGTAATAAATATTGATTGGTTCTTTTTATGAATAATAACTCCAGAATATCAAGTTATAATCTTGTTAATATTTACATGTTCTATATAATTATTATGTCAAATTCACAATAACTTTTGTACAAGCAACATCACTGATTAGAAATAACAACATGTTTTTATACAGCTTTGTTGAAGAATAAATGTAATTTAAAATTATTAGTGACTGATATTTGATTGTCATCAATATTTTAAAACATTTTTTAAATTATCCATTAACAAATGTGTAATCTGAATGAAACGATGCTAAATGTCTGATTAGGCCAACAATATATTTCTCATTATATGGAATCAATTTCTTTTCTGCTGTTTTGAATATCACTGTAACAGTTCATATAAAAATAGTTAAATTAGTTTTCATTAACTTCAAATCTTAGACAAAAACTGGATCTCATAAAAATTCCATGCACATACATACATATATGACAGTGAATAACAAGAAGAATATTATACATATTTGTAAATATTTGAACCAACTGTATGTTTTGTTCATGTAGTAATGTACTATTTATTAAGAAAATAACTTTTATATATATATATATATACATATAAGTTATTTTCTTAATAAATTAATGAATGCTGAGAATGAAACAAATATTATATGAATATATGAAATAAATACAAATGGATTTTACAGATGTGCTAAATGCTAATGAAAAGAAAATCCATTGATGTGTAAAATAAACCAAAACAACGTGATGTTATTACAATTTTTTATACTTAATTATAAAAATTAAACATCAGTTTCAAAGCTTTCTTAAATATCTATATGATAATTTCATATTTTTTTTGGTTAAAGTAATGTTTCATCTATAGGAAATTAATGCCACTTGTATGATTTTGCTCCCACTGTCAAAGTATCAGAAGTTACTTCCCCTTTTCCAATTTAGATATTAGTATATAAGTGTACATGCTTATAAAATGATAAAAAGATGTGTTAAATATAAAATATAAATTATAAAATAAATATTATTATTTAAAAATAAATTTAAAATCTAATGAACAACAAATAGTTGATTTAAATTTGATTGAAGAAGATAAGATTTCAACTCAGTCTGTTACTAATCAGCTCATTTTTTAATATAAATAATAATCTATAACAAAATGTTTCAACAGGCATGCAAATTTTGGAAAACAAAAAACTAGAACAAATAAAGAGTTAAACTATACATGTTTTGTTATCTAAAGTTTGAAATAGTTTTTAATCATTAAGTCTGAAAAAAAATGTGAAACAAGCAACAACAATAGAAGATAAAACATGACCTACAGATGTAGACTGATGACTGAACTATATAAATCATAAAAATATTAAACTATGAGATTTTGCTTCTACTTAATTTAAGCATAATTTTGGAAATGATGATGCATTAAACTTAAGTACAAAAGCTTCAAATAATCACAAATTAGTTAAGTACAAATCTTAAAAGTGATGATATACATATATTTACTTTTCCACCACTTTTAAGATGTAACCAAATACTAAATATGTTTTTATTTCCTTTATTTAAAACTCAGTTAAATTATTTGATTATTTAAAATTATTATTTTCCAACTTTATTATTAATGTTTTTAATGATTTAATAATGTGTTTGCCAAATCATTTTATCTAGAAAAACGATGAATGAATTCATGGTCAACTAGTTTCAGTTAGACTACTGCAACAGACTTAATGCTGAGGAAGAATTAGCATTTATATTATCTCACAATAAAAGTCTTTGCTTTCTCCCTATTTTAATATTTGAATGAGAATATTGCTGTTTGATGATTCAGAATTGACATAACTTTGACTAGGCTATAATTTATGCCAAAAAAAAGGAAAGAAAAGGAAAGGAAGGGAAATAACTGCCTGTTATGGCTGTATATCAGATGTCCATGATTCTAAAGTACTAAATGATTTGGTTTTAATCTTTAATACATTTTGCATTGTATATGTTTCACTTCAGTTTTTGCTTGGCACTAATACAAATATTTATATTTTGTTACAGTAATAACACTCTATAATAAAAACATAATAACCTCTATAACTTCTGTGATTAAATTAAAAAAACAATTTTCTTTGAATGTAATCTTACCGATCTTAACAATTAGAAGAAAATGTTATTTACCAGAGAAAACACTAAAATAAACTCCTCATGCTTAGGTATGTGAACAATTATTGTTAATTTTATAACCTCCATTTTTATGAGTAATAACTTTGTTTCAGATTTTTATAACTCATCTTTTAATGGTTTTACAGCACAAATTTCACTAAAATTACATTCATCGATATATTTCTGGTATCTGTTCCTGACAAACTCATATGAACAATGATCATCACTGCAGCCTGGTATTCTGTGAACTTTCTCATTTACAAATAATTTGAGCACATACTCTGTTGTCTCATCATCATTTTCAGTTAGCTGGTCCACACACTCATACAGAGCAAACAAGATATTTGCTGAAAAAGGAATAATATGGCTGGTACGAAAAAGACGATTATGTTGCCTGTCGTAGTTGTCAGCTCTCAGAGGTTCAGAGTCATTAAACAAACCCAGGGCTGCATACAATGGGCCTATTGTCTCAGCATGTCCAAAGTAGAAACTTCCTACTGTGTATCTGAAAATGCAATAACAACTTAGATTATAAGTTAAAAATAGTATCTAGAATGATACTAAAGGAAAAATATTCTTATAGTTTTTAAAACAGAAATACTGACCATCATATTTAGGTCAGAATTATTCTCAAAATAATTGTATGTAAGCTTCTCTGCATATTTAAATATAATTAAACATATTCATTATTATTAACTTGGTTTTAAATATTTATAAAAATTACTACTATTATTATTAATAATTTTAGCTTTTTTTTTCTTCCTTATTTTAAGAACATGAAAATGTATTATTATTATAATTACCCTCCAATTTCTTCATCGCTATCTTCCACTGATGCTTCAAGTGTAGCAATTGTATCATCCATGGTTTCAAACATGTCAGCAATGAGAGGACAGCTCTGTTCTCGACTAATATCATAACCATAAGCATTTTTGTAGTAATGCTGAAAAAGTTTTTTTATTACGCAGGATAATAGTTTAATTTTTACAGTAAAACCATTTATAATAATTGAACTAAAAAAAAAAGTTCTAATAAATAAATAAATAAAAAAGTTATATACAGTCACACAATGCACTATAAACCATATTAATATGCACACATTAGATAACCCTACTTCTTATAAACTTTATAGCAAATAGTAAACATCTTTTTAGTCTTCAATTACTAATTTTTACATTTAATTTTTTTTTTTATAATTTTTTTTTGTTTAACTTATCATTATAGCTACACTGTCACAATAAAATGAATACATTCACACTATTTTGTGTATTATATTAAACTTTAAAGCTATTTTGTGCATAATGTTTTGGTGAGGTCAAGATCTGTTGACTCAAGCTGTGTGGCATTTTTGTTATTTCAACCAAAAATAGTTCCAGTTTTTTTTTTTCTTTAAATTTTAGTTTTTTACTTTTATTTTTAATAAGTAGAATTGGCTGTTTAATTAATGGAAAAGAAACTCATTTTTTCTTGTGAATCTTGATTTTAAAAAGGGTGTTTTGAGATCAAGGTACAACAGACAGTTTTCACAAGATCATACCTCTGTTAATTATGTTTCAGATTTTACTATTGTCTGTCAGCAGATCAAGATATGGTGCCTGATTTAAACTAACACTACAATAGTAATGATTTTGTTACAAAGTCATTTTATGAAATCATGATTTTCTCCTATTTTTAATGCCAGATAGATATTTAGATTTCTATATTAAACATATTTAGACTAAATAAAGCTAAATGTGTATGTGTGTGTTGTTCACTTATTCTGACTTCTACTGGATTTTCAAATTATAATATAATGTTGTAAATGCTACATACATATTATAATATAATGTTGTAAATGCTACATACATATTATAATTTCAGATTCCAGTAGACATCAGAATAACTGATAGATAACACTGAAAAGGATTACCATTATATTATTACCACCACAAAAACTACATTTATAAGAACATACATCAAAAATACAACAGAAATTATATTAACTGATAATAGATGATACCGAAAAGGATTAATATATAGATTAACATTATTTTATTATTATCACCACTGTATTAGAAATTCATACAGATTTGTTTTCCTTCTCTCTTTAATTATAAAAAAGTTTATTATCATGATTACCTTCAGATCATAAAGATATTCAACCACTTTAAAATCTTCCTCATCAAACATGTCACACCAGGGGGACTTCTCAAACAAAGCTTTTTCATAACCACAGATGATGAATATTGTTCTGATATCTCCTAGCAATAAATAAATATTTTATTTAAAAATTAAATATATTAATAAACAATTAGAAAAGAAACTAAAATATCATTATGGGGTCAGAAATAATTTTCTTGACCATCCATAATTCAGTTTACCAACCGTATTTCAACTGTATTATCTAGAAGTGTATGTGTATATACACTGTGTATGTGTGTGCATATGGTTTTGTGCATGCATATACAACACATACATACAAATGTTTATTTATAGATACAAGAGAAGAAAAAAATCTTTGTCAAAAATCTTTTTGAAAAGAATGGATCATTAGTTGAAATATCAGGTTTTATCAAATTTACATTTATCAGTTTTTCTTGGATATAATTATGTTTGGCACCTTTTTAATAATATTTCTAAAATTTTATATAGTTTTGTTAATATGTGTCGATTTTCAAATAATGATCCAGTCAAATGTCAGTCATACATACTTGTATGACACACACATATAATATATAAATATCAGCAAGCTTTTACCTGTTGATAACACATTTGACGGCAGATTATATTTAGAAACAATTTTGTTGACAATATTCTGCATCAGTTGTCCCTTCCTAAATTTTGTATATTCATGCAGTGCAGATTCGTTATGATCCACCGAAACAACAAACTTATTACATCTTTCATGGAATCTTAATGTTTCATCACTTAATTCCGGATTAATATCATCAGATGCTTCACCAAACGCAATCTCAGTGAATCCTTCAAAAAAGGCTCGAGCACTGTTTTGAGTCCTCTGTTTACTTGATACAAGGAATCGAAAATCATCTATATTCTCACCCACAAACAGTGACTTAAATCGATTAGCAATTCTTTGTCCGAGATGAAATTGTTCATCTTCTCCAATATCTATTAAAGTTTTATCATTGTTAACGGGGAAACGATTATCCCAGTTTTTAAGTTGCTTAAACCGTTCATCCATTAAATGATTTTTAATAGCTTTATGTATCTCCAGTATCTTATGGACAGTATTTAATCCTGGAAATCGTGCTCCATGTCTTATTAATGCACTTACGTGCGCTGCTTGACATAACATTTTCTTTTCAGTTTCACTTGACTCACTGTCAATCGACTCGATGCTGTTGAATTCATTTTCAACACCAATATCTTCGGGATTACCGTCTACCTTATAAAGTGTTTTCGTTGCAAAATTACCGTATGCATAAAAAGAATAAGATGAAACAGAAACTGCTATAAAGAATCTAAACACCAGAGAGCATCTACTCAACATGTTCGTTGTTTAATACAACTTCTATTCTCTATTTCGGCACACGACCCATGCCTCATCCACTTATTCATTTATATTATTTTCCTTTCTTGAAAAGGAGCACCAGTTATTGTTGAATTTGTTTTCGTTTTATTTTTATTTTTATTTTTTTAAATAAAACAATACTATGCCAATATAGTATAAAACTTAAAATGCATTTTTGGAATTTAATTGTTTATCACGACTGAATTTTTTGAAAATAAGGATGAAGGAATAAACAGGAAGAGAAACATGTTGTTCTTCTCTTCTGGAAATATGCAACCAACTGCATATCATGATATTGCATTCGCATTGAACTCAGGACTTACATTTGAAAATAAACTGTTAATTATTTTCCATAATACATTCTTTAATTTCTGTCATGTGCATCGTATTGTTAATAATATGAATTCATTTTATTTAATTATTTTTTTTTTTTGTTTGTTTTTGTTTTCGTTTTTATATACTGCAGTTTACAACCGGCGTTTAGACCAGTCCAAATTCTGAAAGTAACTTTTGTAAGCTGAGTTGTATCTTCGAAATGTTAAACAGACAACCAGTCTATGAAACGATAAGGATTTCTGCTTCGGGAAAACAACCAAAATTCTCTGAGATGAATGATGAACAGAAGAAAATATCAGCACATGTAAGAAATGGAATTTTTTTTTTGTCACTTACAATTATTTCCTTAAATATGGATGAACTAATCAATAATCATTATAATGTGTAATATTGATAAGGTTTCCACAAATCAAATCAAATCATGTTCATCAGTATGATTGCAATTGAAATGAGCAAGCTACTCACCTCTTGAAAATTTATCTAGGCTAATTTATTATTATTATTATTATTATTATTATTATTATTATTATTATTTTTTATTCAAATTTTTAAGTCATTATTTCATCAGTTCCATACTATAAGAAATATGTCAGTAGCCTGAATGGTTACCCTGTAGAAACACTACTGACTAAGTGACTACACATTTTAATGAAATAGGCTGTAAATTTGTAACATGCAATACATGTGACAGTCATGTTTTTAAATATGCAGCACATATATACATCTTGTACATGACAACTGCCATCTGTTTGTTAAAGTATCAAATGTTTTGTATAAAAATTAAAATTAAAAAATAGAAAAAGAAGAAGAAGAAAAGTAGCATTTATATTTTAAATAACAAGTGAATTTAATCTTTCCTTTAACCTTGACTATTCCTGAAAGATAAATTGTACAAATGTGTTATTTTATACTTAAATATATATATAAAAGTTTGAAATAACACATTATTTATATATATATATATATATATATATATATATATATATATTTCAGCAGTGGAAAAATCTTCATATGAAATGTGTGTGTGTATGTATGTGTAAAACTGAAAAAGATTCATTTCAGTTATTGTGAGATTTTTATTTTTTTTATTTTTTATCCCTATCACTATCTTTTAACAACACCCAATTGGACAGAAAACACCAGAAATGGCCCTTATGTATCCATCAGAACTGAAAAGGCCTTGAATTTTGTTTTGAAAGCAAAATTCATTTCAGAAAACTAGAGTTAAACTTACATTAATATTTATTACTATTATTATTATTTTTAGATGTTATTATAAAATATAGTGTGACTGAAACATTATTGCAGTAACAAATCTGAATTATATTTTGTCACAAACTTCACTAATAAGAAATCAAAAAGATGATAATTTTATGTCAGTGATAAAATGAATGCATATAATCAGAGCATTTGTAGGCCAAAGGTGCATAACTTCAATCTTGAAATTCACCTAAAAGTTCTTAAATAACGGGCCTTAGTAGCTTGAGCTTCGGTTTGCCACTAAAGAAAAAAGTTTAAATCAGTTAAAACTGAATTTACTCAAACTAATCTTAGATACAATATTTTTACTTTTAGCCTTGAAATGGGTATTAAATTGCTGAAGACACTGAAGTATTATGTCTATGGGGTTGTTGATGTGTGTCTGCAACAACGTTAATGCTAAGGTATTATGACAGTAAAACATTCCAAGACGTTTAGAATGAAATAAATTAACAATGACTAGCCTGGTTTTGTTTTTTTATTTAATTTTTATTTGTCTAATATGTTTATTCGTTTAATTACAGTATTTCACTTTGATTACTGGCTAGGACAAGAACAAAACTATATTCTCCCATTAATTCATTTCAAAGTTTCATTATGGTAATTTGAAACAAAACATTTTAACACCAAGTACATAATTCATCTGTTAAATAATTCAAACATTTTAGGCATGGCAAGTAGTTTCTCCAGAATAAATTAATGTCACTAGAAATGTATCTACAGTGTTGTTTTCATTTACATATATTGATTGATGAAACAAAATGCAAATAAAAACACATATTTACTTTATTCTCTACAGGATAAACTTGCATTGGTTTTGTTTTGAATGTTTCTTTTGTTATGCTTTGAGTATTGTTATATGTATTGTGTTTTGTATTTGTAGTCAAGTTTTCATCTCCTCATAGGCCTCAACTTGTCCTGTTTTCTATTTACTCTATCTTTATTTACTTTTTCATTTTTTTTTTTTTTTTTTTTTTTTTTTTTTTGTTTCCTCATTTCCTAACAAATTGCTAGAGGAAAAAAAAGTATAGTTGCCAGAAGTAAATATTTGACACTTCCTTGTTCATTTGTTCAACAAAATACATTTATAACATTTCCCCAGAAAATATAGTAATTTTATTAACTCTAAGATATTAATTAAATTATATTATAAATAACTTATCACTTTACCAAAAGAGGATTATTTCCCTTCCACAATTGAAAATTATTTTAAAATTAAATTTCAGTTTAATAAAGATTAAACCATTTTATAATTATTGTTATTGTTGTTGTTGTTATTGTTGTTATCATCATCATCATTTTGAATGATAATTATTAAAAAAAAAAAAAAAAAACACTAAAAGAAACCTACCATTATTCTATTTTCAGAATTGTATTAATTATTATTGGTAAAATGTTTTAATAATGAAGTTTAGTAATTAGGACTCTTAAAATAATGGATTATTTGTATTTGCCTGCAGAGAAAGAAAAATATTCATGTTACTGCACTAGTCAACTGGAATCAAGTATATAATTATGAGAACAATTTTAATTTATTTATTTATATTATTATTGTTTTGTATTTATTTATTTATTTTTATTATTTATTTATTTATTTATTATTTTTTTGTTTTTGTTTTTGTTTATAAGATCATAATAAGAACCTAAAATTCTCATAACATCTTTATCTTAACAGTTATAGGAATCAAATGTGTGAAAAAGAAAGAAGAAATACTCAAAGCTAGTATTATCAATAAGGCATCATTTATAATCATAGAAAAGCACAATACTATCTGGTATACCAGTAAAAAATCATTGAACAGTTCATAGAAAGTGGTATTGATCCTGGTTTACCGGTAAGTATTATTATTATACAAAAACTATAATTTATTATAAATGATTTTATAAAGTGCAGCTACAAAACAAACAAAGCAGCATTATGTATGTACCATACATATGTGTAAAAAACACATTTCATTTTGTTATTCAAATTGTCATGTTCGGTCAACTGAGTATCCTCACGATCTGAACACACTTTGTTCAGACTGTCACGACTGGTTTATAAAATAATTGTTGTTGTGTTTCCTTAGTCAAGCCAAACAGTGAGATCACTGATCATTAAGATGAGAACATAATCATCAACCGTTAGATATTTATGGGTGTAGTGTCTAGAGAATTGTCATGATAACTGAACATTATTATTCAAGCAGTACTACTATAAAACATTTAATTTTTTACTTCTGTGTTTCACTCTCTCCTATGCTGAGTAAATTATTAAATTATTGATTACATTTACCTTGATATTTGTTATTTAAGCATTGAAGTTAACAGATGGCAGAGTTTTACAAATTGATTTTTGTTATTATTAATAAAAAAATAAAAAAGACAACACTAGCCCTAAACTTAAGGAATTTAAGGCATTTTTATTGTGCTTTTTACCACAGACAAACAACCCTTCTAATAACTGAAGTTATTTCTTAATGTTCAGTATTACTAAATAAATGTATTAACTTAAAAAACCATTTGAAAATGCTTTGGATTTCTGAAAGATGAAATTTAAGATATTTTAATTCCATTGTTATGAATATACGTGTGTGTGTGTGTGTGTGTGTGTGTGTGTGTGTGTGTGTGTGTGTGTGTGTGTGTTTGTGTCCAGATAAATATTTTTTGAGATTTGCTGATCTGTTTCAAATTTTAGATATATTAGTCCAGTTCCAGTATAAAGCAAATATTGCTTGACTGGTTAGTGCATATTTGAATTTATTATATAGATATCTTTTGTTTGCCACTTGTAGTCATTAATTATTAATATTATTATGAAGAACATCAATAATTGTAATTGCAAAAATACACACTTTTATCTCATTAAGATTTTGGGTTCTTTGAAAAGTTCTATCTGTCACTTATATATCACAAACTACCTGTTTGTTTTCACCTTATTTGTATTTGATTATGTTTTTAAAGACAGCTGTATTTTCTTATTAATTTAATTAAATCTGTTCTATATCATAAATAAATATATCCTGAAAGTTTAAAAAATAAATAAAAATGTATTGCTGTGTTAGGAGTGACAATATTAAAATAACAACAGCTGTTGTGTTAGATTTTTTATTGTAACATGCAGTGTGAAAGTAATCTGATTATACTAGATTTTAGAAATGTTCTGCGATATTCAAAAAACATTCTGGCATTTTCTAGGGAAATAAATGTAACACTGGTGTTATCTATTAAGCTTATGGTCACTGCAGTTAATTTAGGCATTGACATTAGTTTATTACAATTTAGTTTGAAGATATTTACCAATAGTTAGGCAGGGTTGAGTATCATCAAAGCAGTTGATTAATCCAAAAAATGTGTTACCTAGTTATATATCCTAGTTATATATCAGTTATTACTTATGCACTAACACATCATTGTTATTATACTTCTTATACTTTTTTCTTATTTCTTTCTCACATGCACACAAGTATAAGAAATAGATAACATTTTTGCCAAGGTATTCTATTATGTTGTTTTCAGAATTTATATATATACATATTAATTTGTAAAACAACATAATTAAATATCTTGGTACGAGTGATCAATTTTATTAAGCTCTGCAAACAATTCTAACAAGTATTACATCATATATTTTATTTTACATAAAGCATTCAAACTCTTAAGTTATAAATTTATATACTAAATGCCTTCTGAATCAATTTTTACCGTAGCCATCTGTATAGGTAAAATGAGTGTTTATGCTCTACAAAGAGGCCGTTGCTACCATACTGATGTATTGATTAAAAAAAAAATTACTGTCACCAGTCCAGAAATTATATCTGGCATTATTGATTGTCTGGCCATTTATTTATTCTTTTATTTTTTTTATTTTAATTTTTTAAACTTTAAAATGTAAAACTAGTTAATCATCTCTAACAGATGTGTGTATATGTGTATGATGAATTATGCATTTCACTAGATTTTAAATTGAATCAATACAAAATTACACCATCTGAGCTTTAAAATGAGATCTCTTGACATTTTTTTATATATATATAAAACAGGTGATATTAGGTAAATATGGAATTCAATTTTTCATTATTGTTTTTCTTTTATATTGATTTTATATTTATGTACATATCATTAATTTAGAAATGTCTGTATTAATCATTTTATAATTGTTACACTACACATTCTTTATGGCCATATACAAAAGTCTGTACTTCTAATGCTTTTTCCCCTATTCTCATTTCTTCCTCATATCCACAAACCATTTTTATTGAAATATGTATCTAACATTTAAAAAACATTATATATAATATATATTTATATATTTATATATTTTTTTCTGGGTATTTCTTAAATCATTTCAAATTACATTTTTTTAAATAAAAATTTTGTTTCTTTATCTTCACAACCACACACACACACAGATATGCATGTACATAACTATTGTTTATTTATTTTGTAATGGTAAAGACTTATATAAATAAATAAATAATTAAATAAATAATGAAGAAAACAGAAAAAGGAAAAAATGTGTATTCCATTAGCATAGAGTTTATAACTATCCCATAAGTAATATATTAGATTTTAATGGACAGATTGTTGAAATAAGTAATAATGATAAATACTTGAGGAAATAGTTTATAAGAAATTAATTATTTCACTTCAGAACTCATAATGAATTTTTAATAAAAATAGAGAGGTGATACAATGTTCATAGGAAAGAACAGAATGTACTCTTAAACTGTCATTAAATATTTTATATGATTCTTTATATAAGGATAGGATTAGTGAATTCATTTGAAGTTTATAGTAACACATATTAGCTAAACATTTTCATTTTAATAGTTTTTGACAATCTTTTGAGGAGTTATTAAATACATTTTAGTTAATTCATTTGTTTATTACCTGGTTTATATTTTTTACTGTGCACACAGCATTACAACATAATTCATATACTTCTGAATATGACAGCTTTATAAAAGTTGTGAAAAATTGCCTTGTAATTTCTTCATAAAATTTATCACTAGTTCTAACATAAAGTTTTATATTTCATCTGAGATATTCCAGCTGACCTTTGAGAAAATATGAGGCTTTGGTAACATTTCCAGAATATTTGACCATGTGTCCATCACTCTTTTTAAACATATGCTGGTGGGTTTTTTTGGTGGGTTGATTTTTTTAGTTGTTTTTTTCAAAATTGTTATTTTACATTGTATAAATATTGGGTAAAACTGATATTGTTAATATGGCTTTGTTTTTTTTTAATTATTTTATTTTAATTATTTATTATTATTATTATTATTCATTTATTTTCTTTATTTCTTTTCTTCATTCTTTTTTTTCTGGAACATATAGTTAGAAATGTTGCTAATTTTTTTAAACAATAGTGTGAACTTCACTTTGAGGCTTTTATACATTCTTAATTGTTTCTACAGTTCAGAGCCATTGGATTTTCATTGCATATATGTTGGTTTCAAATGGACTTTTTTCTTTGTCTTGATTAACATTTCTTTGATTAGTTGAAACATTCCTGAAGTGTAATGTGTAGCATTTTATTCTCCAGGTGGAACAACAAAAAAACATTTATTTCCACAAATATATTTAACAATAACTGATATTGCTTCTTCAATATAAATACAAGTTAAAGTACAATATAAATTGATTTCTTTTTCTTTTATTTTTAACTCAATATTTGAGCTGAAACATTGAGTAGTTTTTTGTCTTAATAATTAACTAACACTTATCCATATCAAACTCAAATTCTTAATAAATAAGTAATAATATATATATTTGGCTTCTGGTTGTCAGAAATATTAAAATGTTTTTGCCATGCACTAATTTAATTTTTGTATTTATCTGTGGTAAAAGAGACAAATAGTTAAATTTAAAAAAAAAAGAAAAAAAAAAGAGGAAAAATAGTTCTATCCTATACTTTTTTTTAGATCACATAAAAAACTAAATTAGAATATGTAAGTACTTCAGTTGCATATTAATGTAAAGTTATACCAGTAGTTCAATTGACAGAAAAATCCATCATTTAGTGTAAGGTAATTTCATGACAACAGCTTCATTTCTGAAACACATTACAAATTTTACCACTGATGCAAGATCCATGTCAACCGCACAGTTTTTAATGTCACAGGCAGACATTATCAGACAGGTTTTAATGTGAATGAAATCAGAGTGAAAAATTGATTAATCACAGACTGACCCTTAACAAATAATCTTGTGCCTTGCCTTGCATATGAAAGAAGTAATTTTCTGCAAAAGAAAATGCTGCCAGGGCATTGGTGGAAAATGTTCAGGAGTTATTATACATGTGATGTGTGACATATTGAAATTTCTAATGGTATGGGCAAAGCCTCAGATGTGTTGGCTAATAAGGAAGTACTGTGATTTACAATTTATTTAAAAATTATTGTTGTTCTGTTGTTATTGTCATCCTCAATGGCTTCCCAGTCTTACCAGTACTACATAATGCAGGTAACTTTTACAAACTTTATAAATTTTTAATTCTTTTTTTAATTTGCTAGTTTTGTTAATTTTTTTGATAACATATGTTTTGCATTTATTATGTTTTTAATCACATCTTTCTTTATTCTGTTTTATTTGTATTTTTTTAATTTACAGGTGTTTTGCATTTGTTGTTACATTGTTGACTTTTTGTTCTTTTTTTGTGTTTTATTTATATCCTTTTCTTTTTTTTGTTAAATGTTTTTTATTTCCTATTTTTACAGTTAAATATTGTTCAGCATAAAAGTGTCCTAAATTATCTTTTAACTTTAAGTATAAAATAAATAAATAAATACACTGTATAAAATTAAAATAAAATGAATTAATGAATTATTTTAATAAATATTGTACCTTTTAAAATTAATTGTTACATCTTAATGATATTTAGACAATGTTTTTTTTTTTTTAGTTTTTTTTTTCTGAAGATTTGTAATTCAAATTTAGTAATAATTTTATTATTTATATATATTTATAATAAGCAGGTTTTTCATTTCTAACAACATAAATTTAAAAACCTTTTAATAATTCATTTAAAAAGAATAATGATGATGATGAGTAAGATGAAAGCTCTTGTGTTTCTATATATTTATTTTATCATAATTATTTTAAGTAAAGAACATAAAATATTTAGTTTGTGTCTTGTTTTAATTGACCAAGTTAAAAATGTATATTTGTATAAAACATAAAATTAATGTGATGGTAATGCAAACAAATATGTAACACATTGTTTTATATTGATAATTGAGTTTAAATAAAAATTTACAATGACATTACAAAGAAAAAGTAAAAAGAAGTACATTATAATTATAGTGTCAAAATACTGTCATATATCTGCTTGAGCTCTGAGTGAAAAAAACAAAAAAACTTTCAACAGTAACTGATGACATAATTCAATAAAATAATAAGGTGAGATAATCGATAACTGTATTTATTTAAATTTTATTTTATATGTAATTTTGACTGAAATTAGCAGTGTGATAGTCCAGATATATTTTATAACTACATGTAGCAAAATCTCTCTTTCTCTCTCTCTCTCAAACACACACACACACACACACACACACACACACACACACACACACAGTGATAATGCTGCAGATTAAGTTATAACTGAATACAAAACGTTATTTTACATTATATATAATCATGACAGTATTTAATGAAGCTTACCAAAAATAAATGTATAAAGAATTAGGTTACTGTATATACTTTTGTCTGTTAACATAACTGTATTAACTTACATGTATTTATATACAGCTGAAACAAAACTATTATATTTAGTTTAATCGTGACTGTGTTTAGTGAAGCAGTTAAAACGCAAGATGTCATCAGAATCAGGTTGCTTTGTTTATATAATTAACCTAAACTTAAGAATAAACTACATTATTGGAACCCTGCAGGCTTTGTCTAGAAACTCAATATAAGTGTACATATGCCACCTTGATTTTTATTGGCTGTGCTTGGCTGAATAGCAGTGGAAATGTCAGGCTATGTACAAGCAGTGGTAACTGACAGAGCCACATCACCAGATATTTATCAAACTGCTTCTGTATGTAAACTACAGTTCTGAGCAATTTTCTGACAAATTTAAACAACAGTTTTAAAGAAGAAGGGGAAAAAGTTATTTTCCAAACATGGGAGATTCTTTTAATACCAGACAAGACATAAAAGGGGTGAGTTTTTGATCTGTGTTTTTAATTATGTGTTTGTGACTGGAATTTTTGTTTTTCATTTGAATAACAGTTTAACACTTGAGATGTTTTAGCAGAGATTTCTTGGACTTCAATATTCTGTAAAAGAGGTGGATAATAATTTTCAAGTGGCCTGTTTTATGAGTTTTTTGTTAGTGCCATTAGCTGTTTCTACAGTTCACAGTAGTTACAAAGTCTAGACATTAAAAGGAAAAAATCTTATTAAAATTGTTCTCTCTCTCTCTCTCTCTCTCTCTCTCTCTCTCTCTCTCTCTCTCTCTCTCTCTCTCTCTCTCTCTCTCTCTCTCTCTCTCTCAATGTGTACTTATACTTAAAAAAAATTGTTGTGGAAATCTATTATAATCTTTGGTAATCTGAATATGGATAATTGGCTGGCATGGTAAATACATGTACTTCAATAAGTACACTGAGAAAGCCAGATCCTTAGACCTGTCTAGTCAAAACCATTTCATCAGTTATAAGTTATAAAATTTTAGGTCAGTTCACATCAGGATGCCATGAGATGTGACAGTTATGACATTTGTTAAATATTATTTTAAAATAAATTTTGTTATTAATATTACTACAATTCAGCTTTGGTAAAAAAAAAAAAGACAAAACTTAACAAAAACATCAGCAATTTTTAAAGCATGCCATTTTCTTAATGGTTATAAGAGTGGTATTATCACTATTTAAATATTTTCACTTTGGAAATCTGTGATTATTTATAAAAATTAAGAAATACTTTTGCATTGACGATGTTGACATATTTTTTATTTATAGAAAACTGATTCAGCAGTTTAATATTTTTCAGTGTTCTTGAATCTGTGAATATTTTTACATCAGTGTGTACACAGCACGAAAACCATGACCTGGCATAACTTGTAGATAGATTTCTCTTTTTTTAATGTCTTGTAAATACATTAGACACCCATAGGAATGCTGGCTATATCAGTAGAAACTTTAAAGTATTTGCTTCACAAATATTTTGATGTAGCTTTGATAACTTTGTTTAAACATATAAATAAGTAAATGTACATTGTCTAAGCAGTTATTATTAATGGTTTATCTTCAATGACATTTCTTTGTTGTTTAAAAATATACGGATATGTTTAAAACCAAGAAAAAAAAGAAGAAGGAAAAAAAAATTAATTTCACAATAAGACTGGTACAACTTTGACTTATGAAATTTACCTTTTGGTTGTTACTATTTATATATTACACATATATTTTCAAAAAACATGAAATAAATTACTCTGTTATCATCATTTTAAATAATGAAATCTGAGCTGTACTGGGATTTTTTCAAACTTATATTTGAAATTTGGTTGGAGATTCTGTTATACATTCATGGAAATAATGAAATACTGACTGGAAACTAACTGAAGAAAATTCAGTTATTCCTTTTTGCAACTGAAAACTCATTGATAGGTAAAATTACCTAATAACTTAAGTAGTAATCCTCATAATGTCAGTTACTAGCAGTGCTTTACCATGAATATTTTTGATTAATATTTGGAAATTACATCCATTTATTTCACCTATTTTTGTTTGCTGTTGTCAAATAAAGTTTATTTACATTTTATTAGAAGTGGCCATAAATTGTCATTGTTACTAACTACATGACATCTGGTTACTGAATACAATATATAAATTGAGGTTATTATTTGCTTATAATAGATCTCTTGCTAGTCTAAAACAAAATTAGCTCATTGTATGGCAGATGTGGGTTTTATCTCTTGTTAAAATGGTCTTATTATTTCTAAACTATTTTAGGGGTTAATCATTAAAATCTGTTGAATATAAATGAACTTAACAGTATTGCTTTAAAGATTTAGACACTAATATCATACAGATAATAGTGTACAGTAGGAAGGAAACATTTGTTTAATGACTTAACATTTTCAATGAATAGCAGCTGTTATGTTTAGACATGAATTTGTAATAAATTAACTCCACTCAGCCATTCCTGTTGACAAGAAATAGTTTATGTATGTGTTTTATCATAGAGAAAGAAATTAAATATCAAGAAAACCAACTGTGCCTTAGTGGCTGGAATGGGAAATATACTGTTGATCCTGTGACCTAAGAATGTAAGATCGGTGACATCCTGGTCTCATTTTACTCAGATATAGGTCAAAAGTACACATGAGAGAATCTTTAGGAATGATAGAGTACAACATGAAGGGATCACTAAAAATGATGGAATTATTCATTGACACCTTTTGATGTTAGACATCATTAAATGTCTAATAATGTTATCATGACAGCATCAGGAAATTTGTACCTAAACTTTTTACTTTTATAACTGTGTGTAACCTAGATTTATCATACTAAAAATATGTTCATTATTTTCAGGAAATAATTTTTCATCTATTCTTACACGTGTTTAGTAAAAATATTTAAATAATATAAATAATAATTTGTTTTAAATTAATGACAGAAATGACTCATTTATTAACTTTATCATAATATTCTTGATTAAACTTGACCAACTTGACATTCTTTATAATACAGAGAATCCATGGAAGTTAAATTTGTCATCACATTGACCTGTATTAAAACAAACATTTAATGACATTGGTTTATGTTCATTGACGTAATTTTTTTCAATTAAAATGAGCTAATATTCATATCCACTTTCATATACATGCATAATGCTAAATTCATTCAGAAACTACACCTAAAAATATTAGAAATTATAAAAAAATCAAATTTTTAAAATGTTTTTAGAACATCATTATTTCACATTTTTCTGTTTTATTACAGGCTGTTCAGAAAGCAACTAATGTTGTTTTCCAGTCAGGACATGTCTCTCGCGACAAACGAGCAAAGACTTTGGGATCACGAGGTGGTTTCCGTGGATGCACAATATGGCTGACTGGGCTTTCAGGGGCTGGAAAAACAACCATTTCATTTGCTCTTGAAGAATATCTTGTTAGCCAGGGCATTCCTGCTTACAGTCTTGATGGAGACAACATTCGAACTGGTCTGAATAAAAACCTTGGGTTTGCTCCTGAAGACCGGGAAGAGAATATTCGACGAATCTCTGAAGTGGCTAAGCTGTTTGCTGATGGTGGAATTGTTTGCATCACTAGCTTCATCAGTCCTTATGCTAAGGTTGGTAAATTTCTAAATAAAATATATTAATGCTTTAGAAATTCATATGGCTATTTGTTAATATTTAATATCTTACTGGAAGAATTAGCCAATATTGTTGCTTTACATACTTTTGCTAATGGGCCATGGGGACAGAACTGTAGCAGAACTATTCAAATTCCAAATTGACTAAATAAAAAACAGATAAAATTAACAGTTTTTTAATTTCTCTATTTTCACAACAATAAAATGAAATGATTATTACAGGATCGCATAGAGGCAAGACGACTTCATGAACAGGCTGGGCTCAAATTCATTGAGTGTTATGTTAATACACCCATTGAAATCTGTGAACAGAGAGATGCCAAAGGTCTTTACAAGAAAGCAAGGGCAGGCCAGATTAAAGGTATTTCAGATGCTAATAATATATACCATACATTAATATCAAATATGATTAAAATAGTTAATAACAGTAATAATTTCGTATCTAACATTATGCTAAGTTAAATAGCTGACAAGTAAATAGATTTATGTTACAGTAACTGTTCCTGCATCAAATAAATACAGTTATTTCATGTTATCAGTTTCAGCATAGCAAATATTAAATGAATACTGGGATAATATTCATGTTCTCATGGTAATATATTTTGCAAATAAATCTCAATTTGCAATAATTCTAAAAGACATTTTCCTTATTCAGCATTTGCAAACTTAACATTACATTTGATTGTTTTAAATGTTTTTAATATTTTTTTTTTCAGATTTCTTTATCACCACCATTATCGTTATAATTAACTGACACTGGTTACAGAATATTTTTGCAATCAGCTGTTGATAAGAAAAGATTATTTCTTTTTTCTACTAAATATGATTAGTTATCTCCCTTCAGTATATAAGAAATTTATAAAGTATTGCAAATTTTGGTTTTTAAATTAAGTTTATTACACAGATTTTCTATAATATTCATCATATTTGAGTATTTTATAAAACAATTACTTACTATTTCTCTTTTACAGGATTCACTGGTGTTGACTCATCATATGAATCACCCGAAAATCCAGATGTTACTCTGAAGGCTGGACAGCTTTCTGTGGATGAGTGTGTTCAAGAAGTTGTGCATGCTCTTATTGAGCAGGTGAGATGCTTCTGAAAAATTCATGTTGTTTTTGTTGTTTTTTTAATTTTTATATACTACGTTCTTTTTCCAAAAATTTATTATTCAGTTTAATAATCACAGATTTTAAAATTTGTTTGAAATATTAAAATAAATCTTTTTTCTTATTAATTAACCCTACACTTCATTTACAGTGATTGCACTTCATTAAAACATTAACTTTTATTATTATTTTTCCTCAGTTATTAAGTGCATTATCCTTCTTTAATATATATTTATATATATTAATGTCAACTAAGAAATCCATTTTGATTCTGATAAGCTTTTGTTAGTTTTGTATTTTCATAATCTATTACTAAATTAATGAAGAAGTGTGACAAGAATATCATAATAATAAGAAAGTTTGCTTTTTATTTGTCAGTAATATTAAATGTTAAAGGGCTCTCAAGTTAACAAGAACTGTAGACTTGGAATTTATTTTATTATTATTATTATTTTATTATTTTATTATTAATATTATTTTTTTGGACTTTCTTATGCATTTATTAAGTGTTGTATTTTGTATCTCTAGGATATTGTTCCTCAGAGTGCTATTAGTTCTGTAAAGGAGTTGTTTGTTCCTGAGAACAGAGTGGAAGTTGTCAGAAGTGAGGCTTGTTCTCTGCCATCATTAGAGATATCCAAGGTAAGATAATAATATATATAATAGTTATAAATAAATTTATATATATTACTAAACAAATTTTATTTTTATTTTTTTAAATGATGATTATCATTTTGCTTTAGATTTTCACTTTTTATTTATTTATTTGTGTTGTGGGTTTTTTAGAGGATGTGTAATTCAAGATTCTTTCTCTTTTTTTTTTTTCATATCTTTTTCTGCTTTTATTGTTTGTTTATTTAAAAAAAAAAAATTGTAAGACATATGGATAATTGGATATTTAAAATATGAAGTGGTCATAATTAAGTCATTTCATTTAATTTTTCTCATTATAGTCCTGGCTCTCTCCCAAACTCAGCATAAATAATACCTGGGTGTTAATGCCCATGATTTGGTAGTAGTGGATTTCTTTTTCTAAACTATCTTTACCAAAAAAAAAAAAAATAACAATAATAATAATTATATTTTACATCAATTAACAGTTAATGAAGTTTTTTCTTAATATGTGTTAAATTAATACTCATATTCATATGATTTATTTACTTTGGTAGATTGACTTACAATGGACCCAAGTGCTGGCTGAAGGATGGGCCACACCTATTACTGGTTTCATGAGAGAGAAGGAATTTCTGCAGTGTCAGCATTTTGGTTGTCTCTTTGATGGTAAGTATTAATCAAATAAAATAGTGTAATAATAATGGATTTGATGTCTGTTTTATTTGAAAGATATGCTATTTTAATAAAAATAGTCATTGCAGTTAGGAATTAAAACTTTTATTACACTCTAATAAAAATAATTGTTTTCAAAAAAGTTTTTTTTTTTATTGTATTTACTGATTTATTGATATGATTTTGTTTATATATTTTACTCATTAATACATGTTTTAATTTCACAATAGTTAAAAATATTTTTTTTTGTATTTATTACCTTTTATAGTTAACTAAAATTATATTTGGGTTAATGCACTTTATCCTTATTTTTAAAAATATCTGTTTTATTATTTTCAAAGTTATTGCCTAAACAAATGTAATGAATAAGATTATTTACATAAAATGTTAACAAAGGGTTGTGAGTCTTTTATTGTATGTTGGCATGCCATTGTTGTTGCAGGTGGGGTGACAAATCAGTCTATACCAATAGTGCTACCTGTTCAGACAAGTGACAAGGAAAAACTTGAAAGCTGTTCTGCTTTCTCCCTGAAATATGAAAACAAGGTGTTGGCTGTACTTAGGAACCCAGAGTTCTACCCACACCGCAAAGAAGAGCGTTGTTGTCGTCAGTTTGGTACCAATAACAAAAATCATCCTTATGTTAAGGTTAGTGTTTTATTATTAATGTAGACGAGATTGGTATTAATCAATAATGTCAGCATGGGATTGTTAATTAATTGTTGAATTATTTATCCTAGGTTAGTATTAAGCCATTTCTTCATCTGAATTATTAAAGGTTATACAAGAAATATTTATTTATTATTCCTCAAATTCTGTTTTTTAGCTGGTGAAAGAAAAATGTGTTGCCCCATAAAATATATATATATATATTTTTTTTAAAAATACAAAATAGAAAATATATCATTCACATCTATGTTAATTTTATGCTAAACCATTGTCATTATTCTATGATGGACACATTATCTAAACCAATATTTCATGTAAATCATTGTTACCTTTATCAGTTTTTGTTTTTTAACTTACTGTATAACAGGGATTAACATTTATTAAACTGATTTTATGACTGATTTTCTCTTTTTTTTAGTAATGTTTATTAAAAATGGCTTTTTAAAATGAAAATCAGGAGATTTCTTTCTGTTTTTTTTTTCTATGCATGAGAGAACTGTTTTATCATCAAATCATGCATACTTCAATTAGAGGCATACCACTTATTTGAAGAATCATAAATGAAACATACATATTAATTATTGGTTTTTTCTGTCTGACAGATGATACATGAAAGTGGTGACTGGCTGGTTGGAGGAGATCTGGAAGTCCTTGAACGAATCTACTGGAACGATGGATTGGATCATTATCGACTAACTCCAAAGGAACTTCGAGCAGAGTTCAGAAAGATTAAGGTTAATTTATTTTATTATGATATCTGTAAGCTTCATTCATATTTAATATTTTGTATAAAGACAGATTAGCCTACATGATTATCTTAATTGAATGTAAATTTGAAGCTAAACCAAAAAACCTGCATGTTATTAACCCTCCAAACCATACATTTGTATCTAAATGTAAAACAATAAAAAAATAAAGTAATAAATAAGTAAAACTTTTGACAAATTATTCACATAAAATGTCAGTTTTATGTCATATTTTTAAAATATTCCTGACATTTGTTAAATAGTTTTATGGTCTGTTTTAGGCTGATGCTATATTTGCATTTCAACTGAGAAATCCGATACATAATGGACATGCACTACTTATGGCAGACACAAAACGCAGACTGCTGGAGAAAGGATACCAGAAACCAGTTCTGCTTTTGCATCCTCTAGGTATGGTACATTATTAGAATTTTGGTTCACTAAAATTCTTTAAGGTATTTTATCTTTTATTCAAAACATTGACAGTTACCAAAATTAAAAAACTAGATTAAAGAATATTTATGGTTTATTATTTCACAGTGTATTGTTTGTGTTCCAGTTGGCCATCAACAAAAATAACTCCCACAGGAATTACCACTTTTGTAATGTAATATTTATTTCTGAACACAACAGCAATATAAAACAAAGTTTAATAATGTAGTCTCCATCATTTTTATAACAGTTGTTACTGGCAAACTTTACTGGAATTGTGAGAGCATCCGATATTGGTATTGATATCCTGCATGATGTTTTCATGTTTTGTTACTGGATCTTTGAATGCAGGTGGGTGGACTAAAGATGATGATGTTCCTCTCCCAGTGAGGATAAAACAGCACCAAGCTATTCTAGAAGAAGGAATTCTTGATGCAGAGTCCACAATTCTTGCAATTTTTCCATCACCAATGATGTATGCAGGACCAACAGAGGTATAAAATAAATTAAATTATCTTCATTGCATCATTTCTATCATCAGTCATTCAGGGATATGTGCTGGACCAATGTGGATAAAATTTGTAGTTCTTTTTCTTAGAATCATAGTTCCTAGTCTGTTGGTTAGGGATTATATTAAATTGTTTGTTCTGTTTGGAATGGTTGAATACATGGGTTGACGAACTTTTTAGACCATCAACATCTTCATGGAATTCTTGATCTCTCATTGGCCCTCAAAAATGTAAAATAAATAAATAAATATCTCTGTTTAAATAAATAATGATAATTTAAAAAATATATAAAAATAAAGATCATATTAATCACAAGTTTCATATATGATTACTACCAAAATTGACACCCTTTTGACCTCTGGTCACTTATCGCAAGCTTGAATAATCTCAGTGACACCCATGGGTTGATATCAACCAGTTTGCCTTAATTAAATAGAAACATTGAATTCTTAGTTCTTGTATAACTCTACCTTGTCTTTTTCCCTTTTTTTTTTTGAAGCACTCTAAAATACTATTAATAGTTTTATATCAAAATATTAATTTGTTATTCAGGTACAGTGGCATGCAAAAGCAAGAATGTGCACAGGGACCAACTTCTACATAGTAGGTCGTGACCCAGCAGGAATGCCTCACCCAGACACAGGCAAAGATTTATATGACCCAACACATGGAGCAAAGGTAATTGTATTGAAACTAAGCTTGTTAGATTAACTGTGAACATGTTTTCATAACTAATTTTATTAATCTACACCTGTGATTGTTAAAAAAAATAAAATAAAATAAAAAAGTTGGAAAAGAAAAGAAATCAAAGAATTTAAGTAAAAGAAACTAAATAAATAGCAGATTATTTAACTTTTTTATAGTTATATGAGCTGTTTTTGCTTGTTACATCAAATTAATTACAACTAAAACTGATTAAAAGAGTGATTAATTTTTCAGCAGTCATCCACAGGTTTGCCATACTGCAGAATTAATGTTTTTTCTCTCTCTTTTTCATCTTAAAATAGAATTTTAGATTAAAATTATATTTCTTGATATTTTGTTTAGTCAGTATATGCATATATTTGAGTCAACATGTTCATAAATTTCACAATCTTCTTACTTGGTTATATCCCTTTTACCTTCTGTTTACAAAATTTCTCTTTCAAATTTCAGGTTCTTACAATGGCTCCCGGTCTACAGCAGCTTGAAATTGTTCCCTTCAGAGTAGCAGCCTACAATATGAAACTGAAATGCATGGCTTTCTATGACACAGAACGTCGAGAAGAATTTGATTTCATCTCAGGAACAAGAATGAGGAAGTTGGCAAAGGAAGGGCAGAATCCACCTCCAGGATTCATGTCACCAAAAGCCTGGTCAATCCTGGCTTCTTTCTATCAATCCAGCTCCAGCGACAAAAACTGAAAAGGGATTTCAACACAAAATAGTAGTACAGTCAAATAATGAAAATTAATCCCACATTTCACATTAGTATAAATTTTAGTGCTGTTTATTTCTTTTTAATAACAAGAAAACTTTAAAAGTTTATATTATAAACCCTGTTATTTTTTAAATGTGGAAACATTACTAAGAGAAATGGGTTCAAGTATTCATATTTTCTGGACCTGGAATATTTTTTTACAGATATTCTATAGGGAGGATTTAAAAGAATCTCACAATCCAATCCATAATAATAAACTGAATTTTAATTAATAAATTCTCTAGCAATATTTAATATTATTTAAAAAATGCGATTGAGTTGGATTCATTACTGATAAAAAATATGAACATTTTACTATTATTCGTGTTTGTACTTCAGAAGCATTTTATTATTATTATTTTTTAATTTAGCTATAACAACCATAGACCTATTTTCAGTGATAGTTACAGTGCAATCTCTTGATATTTACAGTGCAGTATCTTGATGGAATAAGATTTATTTAATTGTTGTTAATGAAGATAAAATTCAGTGAAATGTTTGAGCATAATTTTTTTTATTTGATTGTACATTAATGGTTTTAGTAATTAAGGTGACAGGAATTTTTAACAATTATTTAATTATTGGAAATTGTAATCAGTGGTATTTAAAAAAAATAAAAAATAATATTTAGTGTCTATTGAGTTCAGTTTCTTTAATTAAATCTGCATTAAATATCCAAGAAATCTGCAAACATTTTATCTTATTACTGTTAAGTGCAGCTGAATGTTTTGAATTCTCAGTTAATTGATTCTTCTTGAAGTTATTTTTAAACAATATTTTTAACAAATTTGGTGGTTTATTTTGAAACATTTTAATTATCAAAAGTATTAAATATTGTTACATCTTTAAATGTGCTACTTTAACCTCTAGCAGAAAAAACTTGAAGCATTTCATATTTTAGCAAAGAGATAACTGAAATAGTGAATAATTTAATATTTTTAATGCATTTAAATTAATATATGATGCAAAGAAATTATTCAGTCTGTAAACCTTATTTATATTTTCACAGACTTCTGGGATATTAAGACTATAAGTATCATTTTTCTCTCCGTCCATTATTTTCCTATTTTGAGTTTCTGTTCTAAAGATTTTAAATCCCTTTGACAGATATAAAATATTTTTCTTATTTTCTTAGTCTTCTTTCTTTTTTTTATAAATTTGTTGAAGGTTTTGTTGCAGTACAATTTAACCTGTTTACATATTTTTTTTAAGAATACTTATTTATTAAATACAACATCAGTTAATATTTGTTTTCACTGGAAATACTCAGTTCCTTTAAGATATATATTTCAAAAGTTATAAAAAACAGCATCCCAGAACAAGTCTCCATTTGAAAAAAAGCCTTACCTAAGAATTAAAGTTTTTGGTCTCTTGAACAAATCCATATCTGTATTGTTTAACATGTTGATTATTTCATCGGTACTGGTAACAAAAATATTAGGCCTGTTTAGACAAAGTAAACCATAATTTGAGAGAGAAATATATATATATGTATTTTTTTCTAAATAATTACACAAGACTTCAAATTTCAGGATAATTTTAAGATAATGTTTTATTATTTCTTTACCTTTTTCTGGAGAACATTATTCACAGGATTTGAGGTATATTATTATTACTGATTTAAGATAATTAATAATAAACATTAAAGCTATAAAAATGTATTAGTTTTATTTCATTGTTTTATCTTCTCTGTTTTCAGTGATAATGAAAGTGTCATGAAGTTTAAATTGTTTGGGTTTTTTTGTTATTTAAAATGTTTCCTTAATAGCTGCTGTTTTACACATACTCTTTAATTTAAAACACAAAACAGTTGTTTTATGTCACAATATGATACAGACACCTATGGCCTTTTGTAGAAACTTTTGTTTACACATTATGGACCACTGAAAAATATTTTTTATTTTATTAAATGGTAATTTTCAGTAATTCATCTGTGGACCAATACAGCTTATCATTTTTAATGTTTCTATTTTATATTATATTATAATTTTTTATAAATTTTTGTTTTTCTTTTATTAATTATTGATTTTGACACTTACTTATAATGCTTTGTGGGAATAAATGCCATGCTGGTGCAATATGGCTTCTGTTGGTGTTTGGTTTTCATTCATAAACTAGATGATTTAGTACTAAATTCACTCGAATTTTTTGTTATGGGATTTTGTTTAATTTTCTTTATTCTTTGCTAAACATTATGAGGTTGTAACAGTATAACCAACAAAATTATGGGACATTTTCTTAAGGTTATTGGTAGAAGAAATCAGCAATGTGTAATGACATGTATCATTCATGTAAACACATGATTTGTGGGGATGTTAATAAAGCAAGGACTGGTCATCCAAGAATATTTTCTTTACAAATAAACCTAAGCTCCACATTATAAATGGTGAGATTATGAATATAATAATATTAATCACAGATAAGAGATCTCAAGCACAAAAATATGCAGCTACTTAGAATATTCTGAATCAAACAACCAGTGATTGTTATAATATTTCTACCCATGGAGGGTGTCACTAATACATAATTTACTGTTAGCATGTCAACTATACAGGATTGTATTATAATAAAACAAAATTTCTAGGTGCATCAAGGTCAGTAAATGTTTTATTTATATTTTAATTTAGTTCCACAACTGACAGTAAATTCATTATATTCTTAATACAATATTAAATTTTAACCATTAATGTTTAATGTTAGATATGTTTCATGTCTGCTTTCTGAGACAAAATATTTATTAAAGCTACTTATGTTTTGTTATTATTTTCTTGTAATATATAATTTTTAAATTTATATTTCAAAACCTAATTTTTTTTAAATTTACCTCTGAAAAATATAAATAAAAGTATTACTTAATGCTTAGATTAAATGATAATTTTAAATATAACTGTTCTTTCAGTTCTATGACATCCTAAGTTGTTGGAGACAAATATGGTCAATGTAAATTCAAATTCAAATGAATTATTTCTAAAGCTAAATTAATACTAACTGAAATATAAAATATAATTTAAATATGCTGCATTAAGTGCGACTGTATTCACTTGCTAAGATAGTGTGTGCACAACAGGTTACCCTGACATTACTTTCAGATCATTATGGGTGTTTGCTTTTGGATGGAGTGAGACACTTTTTTAGAGAATGAAGAAAAGAAGATTTTTGCTCATCTGATTATACATAGGATAAATGTATAACTATGAATAACAAAAAATGCAGTGATATACAATGTAAAGGTGGAAATATTAATAAAAATGTTTCTGTTTTGAAATAAGATGGAAATTTTCCAGGATGTATTAGAAATTGTTATAGTACCTATTCCCTTTGATCTCTGCTGCGACCTTGAAAAGAATCCTCATGTTGTTTGTATAGCAAGTGTTCTCATTTAAAATAGGTTTAATAAATATTTAAAAAGGGATAAAATGTGACACACTGGGTGAAAGAGATGTAACAGTGTTACAGTGACACTGCTTTCCATTAAGCCAAAACTTTTTAAACAAATCGTCAAAAGACATAATGAAATCTCAAACACTTTTCTATTATACTTTTTGTTTTGATTGGATTTTTTGTTTGCTTGTTTGTTTGTTCTTTTGTTTTTTTCACTGCATTTTAAAAATGAATACAATTTTTTTTTTTAAATATAATAATCAGACTGTGCATGTCACCCAAGGACATTAGAATCAAAAATCTTTTCATATGAATTTTTCCAGACAGGAACGAATCCTCCAACCTATTATATATTTATTTATTATGGAGCATTGGCTGCAGTGGGAAAATTCATGATTAGTTTATAATTTATCAAACTACATAGGAAAGAATAATTACAGTTTAAAATAATTTGGTTCAATATTAATCAAAACCTTCACTAACACATCCATGCATACAAATCTTTACTTGTCCTACATGTAGCCAACTATTTGCAATGCATAGATGCAGATTTATTTCTTCATCAGGGTAGTAAAGTACAACTACAAAGCAAGTAGCTTCGAGAAACAAAGATTTAATAACTCTGCATGTCAAACTGAGTTGCATAAGCCATGTACTAAAAGATAACAAAGATAAATCTTAACATGCAAGATAAAATCTCGCTTCAAACATAACAAGAAAACAAATACTGTTGCAAAATAACAGATTATCAGTACATTGTACCAAAAATATTAATTACAAATATCATTATCAAAATTTTCTTGAACTGGAAAATCAACAGAACTAAAAGCTATAGTGAATGACTTTTTTTTTTTTAACAAAGACTTGCACATTCTGCACACAGTATTTGTGATGGCTGGAGAAAATTCAGGTCAAATTTACTATGGAATAAGTAATACAACAAAAAAAAAAAAAAAAAAAAAAAAGAAAGAAACAACAACACACCTAACAAGCAAATTTATATATATATTAATATTTTTAATTTTAAAAATGAACATTTAGCAGCTCATCAGCATATTTTATCAAACTTAATGATTATAGGAGAGTTAAAAAGCTGCTGTTGCCACCACTTATTGAGCTAATTTTATCAATTACTGGTAATACGAATATTTTCACTGTCATTTTCTTAAGATGGGAAAGCACATACTGTTGTCTTTGTTAATCCACTCACAGAACACTAAATGGAAAAGAAGATTGCTGAGTGAATGCTTTGACAAAGGTGTACAACTGACAGTGTTTTAACCATAAAGCTAAAGAATCATAAAAGCTGACATTAAATAACCAAGCTTGTAGAAAGCAAAATAAAGCATCAAGTATAGTTCATAGGTTGAAATGGATTATTTGATGTTTAAGAGATTTGATATTGAAAATGTTGATATAGCAAGAGAAAGAGTTAGGGGAATGTTGTTTCTTGTTGTCTTGAAGAAATGATATTCTTTTAATTAAATTTAGATTTAGAACCTAGAGATTGAATAAATATTTTAAACAGTTTAAGAATGTGAATGGACCTAAAAGCATGTTATTATTTAATTTGTGCAAAAAAATCATTTATATAATTTATTTATTTTTCATTTCAACATATCATTTCATCAAATTCTCAGTCCAGAAGATCTTCTTTTTTTTTTTTTATTCTGACAGACCCACATATAAAACAGATAAAACAATCACCTAAAATTTATTTGAACATTTTATTATCAATAAACAAAACTGAAATGATGCTATGTTGCATTCGTTTGAAATAATGCCAAATGTTAGGGGTTTTTTGTTGTTTTTTTGTTCTGTCTTGTTTTTGTTTTGTTTTTATATCAGATTAATGTAGCTTAGGGTTTACTGCACAGTATTTCCATATCAAAACATAAAAATCATTTGCTCAGTAATTTAACTTTTTAAAGTTTATTTTTGTTTGCTCTTTGTACATTTCCACTTTTTTTTGAATATTGCAATTAATTTTCCCATATTGATTTTTTTATATTTGTTTATTATTATTATTTTTTTTTTTTTTTTTTTTTTTTCTTCATTATAACTCATGCCCAAAGACAGGACTACAGTTTTTTTATGAAAACCTTTTCACTCCACCAAATAAAAATAATTACCTTTTAGAATGAGTATTGGAAAACTAAAATTCATCCATCAAAATCATAAAATAAATGCAGTGACAATAAATTGTTTCTATGATTTTTCTTGGGTGTGCTATTGTTTTTTTTTTTTTTGCTATTGTTTCAATCTGAAATTTTTGCTGTAACAATTGGGAGGCTTCTCAAAAAATTTCATAAAAATCATTAAACCTATGACGTTAAAGGATTATCATTCCTTTACATTTGCAAAGATGAATTACAACTGAATGCCTAGAAGCTGTTGAAAAAAAGTGTGCACACAATTCTTGCAAGGGCTGTCATGACCAGTACTCACCTAACTCTTAACCAGTGCAGAGACATTTACTACAAGTGAATTCACCTAGATGTGAACCTGCATCTGTAATAATCCATAGTAGTGTTTACAACAAATGCAACAGACAGAGCTTTAAATGAGCACTGTTATTTTGACTATCTAATTATTTGGCAACTATCAACATTTTTCAACAGATAATTTAATATGCCAGTATATGCTGTTAATGTCTGTCTGAAGCTTCCTGAAAACTGGAAGGTAAAATCTTCTTTTGAACATTTAAATATTAATAACTGCTAGATGCAAGTTTGAAATATAGACACAGGTCTTTTTTCTTCTTTTTTTAATATATTTATTGCTATTTGTTGCTTCTTTTTTCTTTTATATTTTTTATTTATTTATTTATTATTATTAATATTATTATTTTTAAAATTGCTATTTGATTTTATTTGTTTAATGTAAATTTACAACTTGCATAAAAGCTGTAAACAAACACATTAAACTGTTTATTATACAGATGCAGTTGGTCAGCCTGACCATTTAATACTGAGATCAGAAAAATTCGCAATCATATAATCATTGTCATTTATTTATGGAAAAGAAAAATAAGAAAAAAAGAAAATAAACAATAGTGATAAGTAGAAATGTATTTTCCAGATCAGTATCACCAAAAACTAAATAAAACAATCAAGAAATCACCATATTTTCACTTTGTTGTATATATTAATATAAAATAATAATAGTAAGAATAATAATCAAAACAATAATAACAACAAAACTAATAAAGTACTTAAAAAATAAATACAATTTTTTTTCCTTCCAAAATTAACACCTGAAAGCAGGTATCATAATGTGATTTTCAACTAATGAGTATAAATTATGTTTCTGTCTGCAGAATTTAAAATATTTTCTCAATATTTCATTACTAACACTGAAATTACAGCTTGGTATAGTTTATTTTCTCCAAAAGTATTTATTTCATAAACATACACTTACTGTTAAATATACCAAGGTTGCCTTGGTAATGAATTATAATTAAATTTTATTACAGTATTTTAGCAGTTTATCTAGTCAGTGATACAAGTGTTTCTCATGAACATTAGCCCACTTTACATGATAATGTCTGCAGTGTGATGATTAAACAAGGAAGATGATGATACACCACTTCACTCAGATAGGCTATCATGATAACATAAAGGTTATGAACTGTCCCTGAAATAAAATTCTGGGTTTACAATAAAATGCAGCTATTTGCAGAGGGGAGGGATGACATGGGCAGGAATGATACAGATCAGTGATGGTGAGCAGAGAAATGAAAGATAGTTCAGCAGGTGAATTAATTGTGTAATGAACTCACTGTACAAGATATAGGCCTAACTGAAGTTTATAATTCAATTCAAAAGAGGTGTGCCAAATTATTATGGAAATGAATGAATATTTCTTAACATCATCTCAACATTTTATTAATGTGTCAAATGTACAGGTGAAACCTGCTGCTCCTCCTGTTCTACAGGTTCCTTTTTAATTATTAGCTGTAAATAATCTTTTATATGAACCTTTTCATAGGCAGGAAACTGCATGTTTGTGTGTATGTTTGAATGTATGCATGCATGCTTTGTGTGTGTGTGTGTGTTTTATTTTACATGTATGCATGCATCTATTTAATTTTTATGTATAAATCAAAAACCTGTCAGCTGACCTGTGGTTCTTTAGTCACACTTCAAAAATAAAATTGTGCTGTGCAGAAATGTATCTTCTGTAGCTGTTGTGCATTTCATTGCAATATTTCACAGTTGTTTATCCATTGACCTTCACCCAAATAACTACATATACAGTTTTCTCTGAAACCTACCTTGAGCACAGTGCAAGATCATCTTAACATTATTAACAAGAAAGCATTGCTGGAACAGTTTTTCTTCTGACATTAATTAATTATTCTACAAATCACTATTTATTAATTTAGACTATAAATCAAGCAGAAGTATATTTTGTTGTTGTTGTTGTTGTACTTGAAAAATTACTTCTAATATCTACTGTTCAGGAAAATAATAAATAGCCTTTTACATTGTTATAATGTATTAAAAAGTAACATATAAAAGTGAAACATATATAATTTAGGATAGCACGGTTATTAGTTATTAATATTTTATTATTACAGCAATAAGAAATAATAAAAAACACTGAAGATAAAACAAATTAAAATAAAAAGTTATATATTCTGTATAAAAATTATATATATTTGAAAAATACTTTTTTTGTTTACACTCCCCTTTACATAATATATAGTATTTTTCTATGATTTCATAACTTTTGATGTCATTTACTTTGACATCTTCAGGAAAACTTTGTCATTTATAATTTATCCTTCAGACTGGTTGATAACGTTATTAACAAGTTCAAATCCTGTACCAGATTTCTTTTATGTGAAATTGCTTTCATTGATTTGATTAATTCACTGATACAGCATGCAAATACAAAATTGCATTCCTAAAGTTATGTAAGATAGTAGGTGCAAAGGAAAAACTAAACAAAACAAAAATAATAATCAAAAAAAATAAAACAAAAAATAAAATAATAAAAAATACATTTGTGCGCATCCAATTAATTTTGAATTAATTTATTATTAACACTGTTCATCTTTAATTATTAAATAATTAAAATATGAAGTGAAGACTAATTTACTAATGAGTAATGTTTAAGTTAAAATGAAGTTACTAAGTTAATACAATTTTAATTTATAACACGTACAAGTTTCTCATCTTCTCACTGTTTTCACTTGTTTTGTTTACTTCGAAGGTAAAAGTATACATGCACGCGTAAATCACAAAGAGAATATGCTATTTTCAATTAACACGACGTGACATCACGCACGAGTTTAGCTGTATGATTGTTTACAAACACGGGTCATTCGTTGACCGATTTTTGTACCTTGCATGCACCATTTGAGGTAGTGTTGCGGAATCAACCGAATACTTCCGAATATTAATTTGTGGTAAATATTTTGAAATGGAAATTTTTGGCAAAATATATTCCAAAATAATAGATGTAATTATTTCAGTTGTATTTCTTTTTCTTTAATATGGTTAACTCATTACATGACAGCTTATATAAGTTAAAATACAAAATATAAATATATGAAAAATCATACCGGACTTTACCGACAATTAAAGAGGCGTAACAAAAGAGAACAACTACACGGAACTTGTTTACTTGTTAGCCTTACACGTTCGAGTAAAGCAGCAAAATTGCAGATCAAATTTGCTAAACACTCGCATCTCCAAGAGGTGTCCGTTCACGAAAACCAGATGGCTGGTTTTGAAAGTTTTTTCAGAGCAAAGTAAGTATATTGTCATATTTTAATTTGATCATTAAAACAATAATAATGAAATGACAGTGAATTATTTTCGTCTGTCTGCCATTTTTCAAGGACATTACTTATTTAGTTATCTTGTCATTTGGGTTTCCCCATTCACATTTTAGGAAATCTACTTGAGAAGGTTTGTTTAATTCATTTTTGTGTTTTTTAACTGCATTAATACTGGCGATTTGTTTGCCTCAGAAAAAACCGAAACATACAATTTATGGTATACTAAACTTTAGACTACTTTCTCTTAATACTTGCTATCTAAATAACGTTTATTCCTTTTTAACTCTAATACACAGTTACTTATTAGGATAGCTCAGAGTATTAATTAGTTTCAAAAATTAATTCATTGGATAAAATTTAATAATAATGAAAATAAAATTTTTAGTTTTTCATTTTGTTTAGGATTTTTCCAACTAGTGGATTTTGTTTACATCTGGTTGGTGGTTTATAAATAGTCTGGGGTATTTTACATTGGGTGTTCATTTACATGTACTAATATATGAACATAACAGACGCAGTTTGAGAGTATCAGTTAAAATTTTGAAACTAATAGTTTTGTAAAACTGTCAAACTCTTGAATAGTAAATGGATGTTGTGTAGTTAGCAAACTGTAAATGATTTTTCTTATTTTAGAAAAATGGATATCATTATCTATCTGTCTTTGCAACACAATAAGCTGATGCTGCTTCTACTTGATCATTGCAAACTGCAATAGTTTCAGTGGCAGCTATGAAGATGTTTGGCTTGGCTTGAGGTGCATTATTAGTAAGATTTAAGGTCAAGACTTTCTGAACGTTTATCATCAAGAAAGATGTCTGATTACGAAAGTGATGATGATATGCTTATCTTTCCCATCACTGACCTCACTGGTTATGAAGGTCAGTCGGAAAGAGAGGAGAGTGAAGATGATTTTGGAGGAGGTGGGGTGAGCAGCTTAGACAAGCCTAAGGCTTTTATGACCCTTAGACAACGTCGTCTGTCAAAATCAGCACCTCCCCTGAAGCCACTGAATGTAAACAAGCGGCACTGGCTTTCTGCAATAAAAAAGGCAAAATGTTTGCAGGATCCATGGGATAAATTCCACATTGAAGATCTTGAAACTGAAATTTGTCTTAGGTATCGATACAGTGCACTGAAACAAACTTGGACCACAGATCAGTGTAAAGTAAAGATAGAAAAAGAAGTAAGTTGTATTATTTTTATTTTTATCTTAATGCTAATTAATTTTTTTTATTTTTTTTAAGTGTTTAATTTTGAGATAAATTGTAAATATTTTACCTATTATAAATTTTTATTTTCATTATAAAATAAGTCATACTTACCAGAACTGAAAAGCTTGTGGAAAATATTTTCAGATATGCCAAGATGCTTTAAACTTTTATTTGTTCATATCTTAGGAAAGATATACAGTGTCATCCTTGATTGTGAAGAATTGACAATGTTAATCTGCATAATTATTTTAAAAGCATCTATTTATTAATATTTTGCTTCTGTTTTTATCATGTCATTAAAATGTTTGCCTTTTTGTTTGATTGTAACAGAATATACCAAAACTTTAAAAGCAAAAAAATAATAATTTGTAACTCTCTAAAATAACAAAATGTGAATGTCACATAATCCATACAGATATAGATGAGTCAGACTCTTGATCAGCATTTCCTGGAAACTTGAGCAAATAAATGTATTTAGTGGGATAGGCTCTAAGTTCACTATAAATTAAAAGATATAAATTTAAAAAAAAATAAAATAACTGCAGTGAAGTCAAAACACATGATTAACTGTTGATTAATTTTCATGATTTCACAGTCACGAGATACTGAATGTGTAAAATGTTTTCAAAACCTGACTAATCATGACATTAATTTTTTTTAAAAATAAATGCTTGTTTTAAGGATAAAATGTTTTTCTTTTAATGTTTTTCTAATTTTCTGGAAAGAATTAGAAAAATATGTGCTATTGATATTTTTCTATTCAATTGTAATAATGAAGACCACTAAATTTGATCTGAAGTTTTAAAACCAAAATTTCAGATTAAACTTTTTATTTTTGTTTATTGATATTTTACACAAATTGACATACATTCATACATATAACATCTGTGGCTTGGTGAATCATCACATAAACATATTTACTCTTTCATTACTGACATGTGTATAGCTATCCACTGCGTATTACTCTGTTGTTAATTTTTTTTTTAAAAGCCACCAAATATCTCCCTAGAAGCTTGATATCAGAATATGCACAGATTATTTTAATAAATATCTTTTATTTATTTATTATTTTTTTATTATTTTGTTTTGTTTATTTATTTATTTATTTTGTTATTGATTTATAAATGTATATTTCTTGCAGCCATTTACAAGAGGTGCCATGAGGCAGTGTTACAGAATGTAAGTATTTTTATTTTTACAATATGTATTGATCCTACAAGTTAAATAAGCTGTGCAAATGTAGGTTATTGGATTACAAAAGAAAGATTTTTTTCTGTGTTTGTTTTCAACAAATGATTAAAAAATGAGTAGCTTTATTTCTTTTTCTGTTTTGTTTGAGATCTTTAAGTTGGGGAATATAACTTTCAATAGATAAAGTTCAGTCTTTGTAGTCATCATCCTCTTCTGAACTTTCATCTGCTGGTTTCTCAACAGATTTGTGTGCACTCACTAACTGAACTTCCCATTCTGTCATTTTGGGATTCTCTGTTTGGATGTCGTGATCAAAATCAGCAAACTCTGCCACATTAAAATGAGACATTGTGGCCAGTATCACAAGAAGAATGTTGTCATCATATTATCATCAGAAGTGCCACAAAAGCCACAAATCATAAAACACTTTATAACTGTTGTATACTGTTTTTCCTTCCAAGCAATGTTAATTCAGTTGACAGCATCTAACATGGTGATTGCCTTGCACAATCTTCCATCCGTGAAATTAGGGACTTCATCATGTTTTTTCTTTACCTGGCTTTGAATGCCTTAATTATCCCCTTGTCTAATGACTGTAGTAGTGATGTGGTGTAAGCTGGTAAGAATGTAACCTGAATATTATTTATATCGAGATCTTGGCCATTGAATGGTGCATTATCGATAAATAAAATAATTTTTCATTGCCAGTGCATTTGCTGATCAAATTGTTATAACCAGTCATTAAATAGTTGTGAAGTCATCCATTCTTTTCAATTGGCTGTCTAGGTCACAGGTAGAGACTTGTTTATTTTCAGTGAGGATTTTCATATTGCATAGCTAAATCTAAGTAATTATAAGAAGTATGGCATCATCTCATTAATCAAAGAAGTGCAATGTTTTTATTACATGCAGTTTGTCATTCTTTAAGAAGTGATTGTACTTAGAAAATTGTGTATTGTTGTTGACAACAGTAATTGCTATATATTTGTTCTTTTGTTCTGGAATTTATACACAGCATCCAGATTAGTCAAAGTTTTGTTCATAATAGATTAAAGGTTAGCGGAACGGGACTTTGAAATGGTGCACAGAAATCTGGGTTACTCAAAGGACAGTTTCTGCAAAGTGCACTGATATATATATATTAAAATATAAAAAGAAGAATATTTTGACTCCACGTTCATACAGACTATATGAAGCATTTATATGTGAGTGTGTGTGTGTGTGTGTGTGATGCTATTATTCTATTTTGTAACATTGTTTAAAAGTAAACAACAATGATTAATAAACACTAGTTTTTTTCTTTTTCAAAAATGTAAAAGCTGAGCAATGTTTTAGTAACTGTAACTAAACACCCATAATTTCATCTAGCAAATATCTGATATCAAAATACCCAGCAAGACTCACAGAAGTAAAAGAAATTATTAAATTTAAAAAAAAAAAAAAAAAAAATGAAACTAGCTGGAAAATGTTATTCAATTTACATTTTAATGGCAAAAAAAGACTTCCTACCTCAAACTGGGTAAATGAAGTTAGAAATGTTATAGGTTGTCACATAATACTTCAGTTATTTTGTTTTTTGAATGAGGGAAGATATTGCTTCATAGCATAAAAACGGGCTGTGCAATTTGTCCACAATACACATGCACTAACATATTTCTTTAAAATTAATTCTATGTTTTTAAACAATACATTTTAATCAGTAACTGTGTGTGATTTATATAAATACATACATACTTACATAGATAAACTTTTAATTTATTGTTATTAGAGTGGTGGATGGGATGAACTTTTTCTTGTACTTCTATAACCTTATAAAACTTGGTTTAATTTATTTAGTATTTGTACTGTTTAAATTATTGAGAAAGATCTGTAAGGTAGTAATATACTTTAACAGTGATTATGTGCATGTGGTCAGATCGTATGTACTTCATCAGACACCTGCTGTTGTCGTGTGTAATTTTAGAATTGATAATGATATGCTCTGCTGTGGCTTTAAGTTGTTAATTATTATTGCCCACATGCAAGCTGGCACACCTACTTGTTTTTAAGGAAGAAAGAAAAAGTTAACCAAAATAATTCTTTTCTCCATCTGTGGCTAGACCTTCTAGGTGAGTGGCCTGGGGTCACGGTTGTTTATCTGGGACACTTAAACCAAAACAGACAAAATTTGAGCAAGCAAGCAAGTTAGTGCTTAGCCAGCTGATAGTACGTGCCTGTTTGTAAACTTACGGGTCACATGACCTACACAATGTCACCTATTTTTTGGAAGATTATCATGTGTGTTCCGACAGCTGTGATGTCAGCAGGTGTATTGTCACCCTTATAAATAGTTCTGTCTGTTTGCATGATTTATGTGTACTAGTTGGCTTGTTTATTTGGGTTATGGTACTTAGTCATATACACTAATGTGGTTTATTGATCAATAGATCATACATAACTAAATATAGAATTTAACTTACGTTTATTGCTTTCCAAGACATCATAAAACAACATAAATAAATAAAAATGTTTACTTGTATAAAGCTAACTTTACAACTGAAAGAAATAAGGAATTAGTTTTTGACTTCTTTTTTTTTTTTTTTTTTTTTTTTTTTTTTTTTTAAATTTATAAATTATTAATTTTGTCAATCATTTTTTAATGTTATCCAAAAAGTCCATTTAATGCCTTTGATAGCTTTGATATTTATTTATCTATTATTTAAAAAAAAAAATTCACAACAATCATTACATCTGTATATTCTGATAATTATAATTACAAGAAGTATGTTTATTAAGCCTTCAAAGAAGCAAGACCATTTCATCTCACACGGTTGTCTAATTCCATATAAACTGCCAGCATTGTTTAAGAAGTTATCATACTTGCAAAATTGTGTTATTTGTTGATGATGTTAATTACTGTATAAACTGTTCCTTTATTCTGGAATTTACACCCAATATCCAAAATAGACAGAACCAGATTAGTTTTGTTCATAAAAGATTAACAATAGCTGGACAGGGTTTTGAAATGGTGCCATTTTACACAGAAATCAGAAAGAATCCAATGTGTGTGTGCACACACACACACATAACACACACACACACCCTTTTTATTGTATTAATTTTAAATACAGAATAAACCAGTAAACTTCAAAACATTTAATTTAACCTATTTGATTTTGAGCTTAGCTCTTAAATATTGTATTTTTTAGTGTATATGCTTCAAATTTAAATAATATATGCATGTAAGCATAAAATACTAGACTTGTACATTTCAGTTTTCTGTGATGTAATAATTTGTTTTTCTTCCTAATTTATTTAAGGGTGAACAGTTAATTTGTTGTTTTATGTTACCAGTATCTATTCCCAATAATAAATGAAAAATTTAATTTTTTTGTTTGTATGGTCACTTGTTCTTGTTCAAATTTGTATAAAGGTATCAGTTAACAGAAAAGAAATAAATCTTATTAACTTGGTTAATGGAACACTTTACACATCTACAGTGAGTTAAAATTATTGCTAATTTGGGACACTAATCTGTTTGTTTTGACTGTGACTGATAAAGTGGTCTTATCTGTTAATATGTTGTAAGAAGCATAGCTAATAATCATTAAAAAAAATCTCATATTTATTACGTGATAAAGATAAGCAAAACATTTACTTCAAAATAGAATAATACATACTATTCAAGAAAACTATTGTCCTTTAAATTTTTTTTTTTTTTTTATAAATAAATAAATTAATGATATTGAAAAGAAATGAGTCTTTCTTAAGAATCTATATATTTTTGCCATACTGTTTAGTTATTAGTTTTTTTACAGTAATAGTAGCAAAGCTTGAAATAAATAAAATAATACATCTGTGTTTTCTTTTATAGCAAGAAAGTAGGCTGTTGAGTTTTTTTGGAGAAAGAGGGTGTTTATATTTTTCGTGGATTTAGAAATTACATAATATGATATATGATAATTCAACCAGAACTATTATGTTACAGTGTCTCCTTTTTTCAAACCAAAATGTATTTTTATCACTGCTTAAGCACTCTTAAATAATTATATGTGAGTTCAACATACTATGAGGAAGTCAAGGTAATAAATTATCAAAAAATACTAATTTCTTTATTTTAATATATTTTATTATTATTATTTAAATATTCCATAATTCATAGAAGATCAGATGAAATAGCTAATCACTATATAGCAGTAATAATATTTTGAAATACTTTTATTTTATAGGAAAAAGTTATCATCATTTACTGGATCAGGTGACTGGAAACATTCTGGTAATTACGTTGCTAAGTCATATATTGAGGATGTTGATAGAGAGGTATACTTTGAAGATGTTAAATTGCAGATGGATGCTAAGCTTTGGGGTGAAGAATTCAACAGGCACAATCCACCTAAAAAGGTACAAAAAGAAAAAGAAAACATACAAAGGAAACTTTATCATCTTTCCAACTCAAATCACGAAAGGGAAAAAAGTATCTGACCCTGATGTGTTAATTTATTTATAGTTGTATCAGTTTTCCATATCAGTTTCCCCAATTTTTTTTTTTAGGACAGTTGTTAAAAATATTTCCTTTTCTTTTAAACAAAATGAATTTTTTTTTTTTTTTTTTCGTTTAAGATTATTTCATCAGTAATGATACTTAAGTGAAGATGTCACATCAGTGGGTTTTTTATTATTATTATTTTAAATCTTTAATGAGATAAAAAAAATTAAAACATTTAAATTTTTTTTTTTATACAATGACTTATTCAAAAATACAATAATAAACATCATTCTTTTTTTCAAACTGATTTTAAGTGACAAACTTTTATTTTTCTTACTTATAGGTGGACATTTTCCAGATGTCTATCTTGGAATTCAAGGACAGAAAGAACAAACCTTTGTTTCATCTGGAGCACTATATTGAAGGAGATTACATTAAATACAACTCTAATTCAGGCTTTGTTGAGGAGACTTTAAGACTAACACCACAGGTAGACAGAATACTGGAAAACATCAGTATAGTTTGGCTTATTATTTCCTTTATAATTTAAACAAAACAGTGCCTCTGTTTCTCTATACAAAATGTATGTAAATATTGTGCAGATATTGGTGATAATGCTGATATGTCATTAGTCAACATAATGTTGGATTAAATTGTTCATAAAATATATTTGTTTAATGTTCACTAAAGGAGTTGATATATTTTTTTATTATTTTTTTTAAACTGAATTAGGCTTTCAGTCATTTCACCTTTGAGCGTTCTGGTCACCAGCTGATTGTGGTTGACATCCAAGGAGTGGGAGACCTGTACACCGATCCACAAATCCACACAGTCAATGGGACAGATTATGGTGATGGCAACCTGGGAGAGAAGGGCATGGCATTGTTCTTTCACTCTCATTGCTGCAACAGTATTTGTGAAAAACTTGGTCTATCAGCATTTGACCTCTCACCAAATGAAATAGAAACACGTAAAGATTTCCTTGCCAAGCAGGTTTGTTTTTTTAATTTTTATTTGTTTTTACTTAGCTTTAAACTTTAAAAAAAAAATGCATTTAATTATCTAGTAATGTTTTTGTTAGTTACTGATATAAATACTTTAAAAGAAGAAAACAGTCTTAACATTTAAGAGGTAAAAATAATTTTGCCATTGTAGCTCTATATGAAAAAAAAACTAAATAAAAATTACACTTAAAAAACAAATAGTTAAATATTTCAGAGGAAATATGCTTGCACCCAAGTTCGTGGAAATGAAGAACTGTGCATGAGTGTGTCACCACGGGAGACTGTCGACATAACACATCTGCTGAATCGCCGCAAACATTCATCGGGCTCACCCAGCAGTCGCAGCAGCTATGGATCGCCAACGACATCAAGCCCTGGAGCTGATGATGAACCCATGTCTATTGATAGCCCAGTTGGTCGAGTGAGAATTCGCTACATAAGTGAATCAGACAGCATGTCTATGACAGAGGTAAAGAAGGTTTTGATTTTAGCATAATAATTTCTCAGATGTATTGTTTGCATTTTGTTAGAAAGAAATGTTAAAATGTTGCTATTGGTCTGTGAAAGTTTTAATGTTGTTTACAGAAAATGTTTAAAAAAAATTATAATAGAATGAAGTTATAATTTATTTATAATAGCAATTACTTTTCTTTTTTTCTTTTTCATATGATGATAAAGTTTCCATATGCTGTTGATACTGGTGTTCTAATATGAAAATACTGATTACTGTATAAGTTGGTAAAACAATGTACTATGTTTTTATAGGAAGAGGACAGAATAGCATTTTCAAAGGCCCAAGCAAAACTTGCACGACCTGCAAGTGTGTCCCAGGAGCTGGATAGACGCAGACTAGATGATCTGAAAATTGGAGATTCTGTTCTTGGGAAGGTAATCATAATATTAATGTCCCTGAAAAATATACGATGTACTTTTGATATAATATAGTATATCAGAGCATTAGGAAGTAAATATAAGATAAATATTTCAAATTTGGTAATTAAAATGTACACCTAAAATTGCTATAAAAAGCAAACATACCCAGCCATTTATATTTCATGTTATTGCATATATTACGAATTGATAAAACTTTTTATCATTAGTATTGATATATATATATGTCTTTAATTATTTTCATTTACTAATTTTCTTGTTTACCCTTAATTTATTTATGTATTTTGTCAAATATTGTTTTCAGATTCACCATGAAATGGCAAAGTATCATGATCTGGGACGTTTCAGTGTCAATGAGAATGATATTGACTGGGACTCTGCTCTGTACCATGAAGAACATGCTGCACAGCTTGGGGTGCTGGAAGCCATCTTGACAATGGCTCGCATTTACCTCAACCTACAGAGAGATGTTCTTAGCAGCTGCACTGTAGAGGTAATTAGCTTGCTTTGTCTTTATGGCCTTCAAATGTTGAATTATGATCATAATATCATGGACAATATTTGTATCAGAGGACTTTTTGGAAAGAATGTATCACATGATACGTATGTCAAAAACTGACTTCCAGATCTTATTGATTAAAAGTCTAGTGACAGTAGCTAACATAGTTGTATTCCTAATTAGATTGGGATCTTATTGCTGTAAATGCTTCATTTCATTTCTTAGATGGTTAGTTTATTGGTAATGATAATTTTTATCAGTTTATTTTTAATTAACAGGGTATACTAATGTAGTTTTATTTTCCTTTCTGAAGTAAAGAAAGAACTAGTTTATAATTATAGTCATTTTAAAAGTAACAGTTGTTTATAAAATGTTTACACAATTAAGAGAAAAATATGAAAACTTAGGTATGGAAACATAATTTATATTGTTACTGGTTATAGACAACAACTGAGAACATTGACAGAGGTATTGATTACATGATAGAGGCTGCTGATGCTGGAGATCGTGGTGCAATGCTTTATTTAGCCAGAGCCTTTGAATATGGAGAAAATCTGGGAAGCAAGAGGTACGTGTAACTTTAAAATAATCAGAACTTATCAGCATTAAGGACAGCTTCATGTTAAACAGATACAAGATATAGATGACAAAAACTTAATTAAAAATAAAAGAAATACTTGCTTGGTCTTGTATCATAATTTAAAATGTAATAAAATTTGTTTTTATTGTTTTGCATTTTAGAAGTATTTCCTGGTTAGATGCTTATCACTGGTATGAACGAGCCATTGAAACTAATGAGCATGATGAAGGAGGGGAGTATGATTCAACAATGGAGGATCCAACATGTACCCTGCAGGCCAAATTAGCTGAACTTACACTAAAGGGTGGCCATGGTCTTGATAGAGATCCAATGAAAGCAGGTTAGAAGTGTTCTCATTTATTTATTTATTTTGAAGAATAAAAAATAAACATACTCTCTGCAAAAATTTGTTATTTCAAACTATGCATTATTTGTTGATGATATGTATTAAATGTTGCTTTAATGCAGCTAAAAGTTGATAGAGGATTTTTACAACATCAGTGATGATCTAATATCTGATAAAACAGTTTCAAATTTCATCATTAAACTGATAAAATAACAAACGAGTGTTACCTGTTTTCAGGAGATCTGTATACCAAAGCTGCAGAATTGGCAACAGCAGCTATGAAGGGTCGACTGGCAAACAAATACTATATGCTCGCTGAAGAAGCTTGGGCTGAAGTGGATGAAGAAGAAAGATGGAGAGAAGGATGGAGAGCTGGAAGGATAATCTGTGAGGATCAGCATCAACATAATTACAACAGACATTATAGGAATTTGTATTGATAATGAAACAGAATTTTGTGAAAGCATCAGTATTTTTGGTTTTATTATTATTTTATTTTCATGTAACTTAGACTGACATGATAAGTTTTTCAATAGAAAGCAAGAATGATTTAAAGGAAGAAATATGGTAGGAAGACTGAGTTAATGCACTGAGAGCCTTTGTAAAACCAAAACAATTACTGTATGAAGTCATTTTACAGAACCAAAGATTTTTGAAGAAAATGTTGAAACTGTGAATATGAAGAAAATGTGTAGACTAATCTTTAAGTTTTGTGAAAGAAGACTGGAGATTAAATTCATGGGCATGAGTTGCCAAGTCCTGAAATCGTTTCATTGTTGTGGATTTCATCATGAGGATAAAGACTGAATTATATCATGACTGACAATGATTTTCATATGCTTTGATGGTTATATTATTTGGCTGAATAGGGATTTGATGTGTGCCAAATATAATATAACTATAGATTTGGAATTTGATTTTGTTACCTGATACCAAATTATGAATTAACTTTGAAAAATGACTTCTAGGAATGATTTTTGTTTGTACTTTAATGCTTTGGAATTATGTTGATGCAATTCACTGAATAAACCAGTTTTCAAGATGGTCTCCATAGGCAGAGATAAAAATGAAAGATGTTTGCCAAGAATTATATCTTTCTGGAATTAAGTGGGCAGAAATTTGAAAGTTTTGCCACTGTTTGGTAAACATCTACCATATAATATCTTCAAGAAGCAGAATTAGCTTGAAAAATAGTATCATTTGGTTAGTGTTAATATTTCTAGTTCAATATTAAAAGTAATAATTTTGTTTGTTTTCATTAATATTTGATTGCAAATTTCAGTTACTTTTTGTTTACATTGGTGTTATAATAAATGCTGCTTTTCTGGTTGTAGCTTTTTTCCCTTGTTTTTCTCCAAGTTTCATATTAACATTTTTAAAATGATGAGGTTTTAAATTGCTGTTTGTAGATAAAATGTATAAATTTTGTGCAGCAACTTTAAGACAAAAATACAAAAAACAATTTAAAATTTAAAAAAAAAGTTGTTTTTATATTTGATTATTTTGGCATATTTTTAGATGTTTTATGTTGAAACGAACATTATCTAGAATGTGCAGAAATCAATTAAATAAACAAATTAACCTCATGTTACAGACTAAAACTTCAATTAAAGTGACATTTTAAAATCATTTATTCCAATACCTAATTTGCTATCTCAGATTTCATAAAGTATTTCAACTATTGATGATTTTTAGTTTACAGTTTATATTTTTGTAGTTATGCATTTCTAATTACTATATAATCTAAACATCAATAAGTAGTTACTAGTCATTATGAAATCTGTTTATTGAGAAAGAGTGACTCATAGTTAATGGTTTCATAATTATTGTTTAAATCTTTGCATTATGCTTGTCTGATATTATCAGCACTAAAAGGTGTTCAATGCAGCTAAGGCAACTGAAAGCATAATGTGTCATATGTGTAACATACTTATATCAACATCGACATATTTCTAAATAATAATTATTTTGTATTTAATCAGGTTTTTACTTAAAGTGTAAGAAAACATAATAAAAGCATAATGCTTTACATAATAAGTAAACATTAACTGCATAACATTATTTCTCTGTAATTAGTTTGGCAAATTAAAAAAACAAATTATTACAAGATTATTATTATTATTATTATTATTATTATAATATTTAATCTATTATATAGCAATTATATGCAGATTTTTCATGAAAATATTTTTTTTTAATCATCTTGAATGATAACTTCGTTTGATCTTGAAATCACAAGAGAGTATACATTTATTTAAAATGTAGCTAATTTAAAAAAAAAAAACCTGTAATGATCATGTTAAAGTAAAACTGACTGATATTCAGCATAGGCTTAATTCTGTGATTATAGATAAAACCATTAACCAAAATCAATGCTTCCATTTCTAACTGACTATAATTGATTAACCAACTCAGTTATTACATTCACTGTACAGCCATGTTGTTTATATTAATTAATGAAATGTTAAATCAGCCATATTTATTTTTCACTGATTATATATGGCAGCACTGATGGGCATTTCATAATTTTTATTTTGTTTTATTCAAAATAATTATGTGTATAAAAAAGATGAATCAGCCTTGTGAAAAAACTGCCATTTTTCAAACCATAAATAATTAAAAGTTACTTAGTATCCATTGATTTAGTTTAATTAAATAACAGTGATTTAGAAAACCAAATGGCTGTATATTTTATTAACTGAATTAGTATGATTTAGTAATGCTGTCCTTTTCAAAAGCTGATGTCCCATTCCAACTGATCTCTTGTGTTATAAAACAAGACGGTTTCTAAAACTGTGATCATTTTGCCATTTGAGGCAAATCTATTTCAAAATGATATCACTGATTTTTATTAGTATTGCATAATCACTTTTTAGCACTTGAATACTAATAGGCACTTTAATTTTTGTTTGTTCTGATCTTTGTTAAAATTTAGTAATAATTGATACTTAGTAAGATATTCATAATGAAGTCATCAGCGTATTTTTTATTTTAAATCTTAAAGTAGTAAAACTAAAACTTAAAATGTATTTATTAATCAATAGCAGAATGATGATCATATTACAAAAATATGATTTAATAAAAATAGTTTAAGAGTAAAATAGAAGCACTGAGCTATAATTAGGTTTCACAAAAGATGAAATTATACCAAGTCAAAATCTCAGGTTATGTTTTACATGTGCATCCATTTTTAAAAAACCTTTTATCTATTTTCATCAATGGTTCTTGTTTGATTGCTGTTTTTGTATGAATTCAGTTTGTTAATTTGTGTTTATGTATTATCTTTCCTAATGATCTCAGTAGCAGATAATTTTCTTACATTTCTTATAATTTTCATGTTACCTCTGGATTTTATTACATAGACTTTTTTTTTAATTTCATTTCATAATTCTTGTTAAGATGGGTGGCATTAGATAGTATTAATAAGTTTAACAAACAATCCATTTTTATTTATTAAGAACTATTTGTTTTTATATAATACATGGTTTGCATACTGACTCACAAAGTTTAAGTCTATGCTGCATCTTATGTTTTAGCTATTACTCTAAATACTACTTCATCACTGATTTTTTTTTTTTTTTTTCAATTTCAATTGATTAAAAGTACATACATTGGAAACGCAAAACATTGAATGAAGCCATTTAAATATAATAGAATTTGTAATAAATTAATTTTAAATTTAAATAGATTAATTTCTACAAAAAAATGTATTTAATAAAAAAAAAAATATTAAAAAATTAGTAGTTTTTTGTTTAATGTCAGGACATGTTTCATTTGATCACTTGACATTTTTATACAGATGTACATAGACTTTGATATCCAAACATTTGATTGTTACATTGTTGATTTGTTAACATCTGTGGAAAAAGGGGATTTTGACCCAACTTTTTAATTTTTTTGTATTATGTTTATGCCTCAGTTTATTTAACGATTAAAACATTTTCAAATTTTTTTTTTTCTTCTAATGTTGGCCTTTGATCCACAGTGTCAGATTTGTTCATTCTGATTTAAGTGTTTGGTGTAATGTAGTTTTCCAAATTTTTTTAATGTAATGTTTGGTCACTGAAATGTCTGTGTTTTTTCAATTTTTTTTGTTACTAAAGCAGCACTTGTTTATAAATATATATCCTTTATTTCATTTTCAGTTTGATGTGGTTAAACTAAATCCTGCAAATTTGGATTAGGTTTTGGTATCTTCTTGGTTTCCTTTTTCATTCTTGAGTACATTTTCTGAATATTGTTACTATTAAGTCCTCCAGAATTAAAAGAAATCCTTTTTTTTTTTTTTTTCTAGTAAAATGACAGCAAAATTAATACAATAATAGTAATAATAGTAATAATAGCTGTCAATCAAACTTTTTCAAGTACTTGTGCTTTGAATCAGATATCATACGCACATTGTACATATTGTCTTTCTTACTGTTTTGTATAATACCATTGTAAATGTATTATTTTTAAATGTTTCTAGAAAGAAATTAAGAAGTTTGTAATTAAGAGTCTTGTTTTCAGACATTAATGAATGGAATTAACCATTTCACAATGGGATATTTGATTTTCCTCTTTTATCAATATTTATGTTAAATGTGTATTTGAAATTTAAAAAAAAACAATCATAACTTTGTGACAATGTCAGTGTACATTAGGATTTAGTATTACAGCACTGTTACGGAGGTATTTGTTTTTTTATGTCTTTGTAAGTTGCTGTTCTTTGCTGATTACAATATTGGGAATATCAAAGCCACATATCATTCTGGGGAAAAAACAATTTTAGGTGATGTTCAGCTCAATGAGTAAACAATTTTAAAACAGTTTGTATAATCCTGAAAAATAAATTAGATGACCAGAACTAATTGGTCCATATTTTTTAAACACTAAAATGTTTCACAGGTATTGGTTTACTAAAGTTTGCTATTTAAAGGATAGGCATAATTTCATTAATGTTATTTTAATTTCTTCGTTGTGAAGGTTTAATGACATTCATGATTATGAGGTTGGTAACTTGCATTTTTTCTTTTATTAATAAAACCATAAAATATGGAAAGGCCAAAGGAGATTAATAATTAAAAATACAGCTAATGCTTGTAATTATTATGCAAAATATTAAAATTTGATAATAAAATCTGTTTTGTATTTTTATAGATTTTTCTAATGTTATCAGTTGTTCTAAACATTATGTAAATATGTTTTCATTAGTCACTGCTGCAGATTGAAAAAAATATATATCTTTAAATTTTTCTTCAGATTAGACAGTTGCTAAAAACCTTTTTTGGGGTTTAAATATTTTAATACACGAGCAGTCACTGATTAATGTTCTTATGTAAAAGTATTACCATTTGTAAATTAATGTTGGCTTGCAGTAGATATTTTATTTAATGTGCATGTACATTCCTGTTTGTGTTTTGCTTGAATTGATGCGTATTGGTTGGTTGTGCTGTATTATCATTTATATTATAATTGTATATACAAATGTAATATAAAATGATAAAGTGAAACACATTTTAGTGTGTTGTCATTCTACATCTTGTGTACTGTTAAGTATTCATTTGTCAAGTAATCTCATGGTACAAAATGTGATCTATTTATTGGCTAATGCTTGCTAAATTTGTATCAAGCTAAATTGTTATAATTTTTTTGAAAGATATTTTTTTGCTGTTGTATTTGATATATACCAATTTTGCTTGTTTTTGTTGTTTTTTTGTCCTTTTTTTAAAAAATTTTTTTTTGGACTGTTTGGGAATGTCCTCATTTTTTATCACAGATTTTCTATGTCATATTTTAATTAAAGCTATGCTGATTTTTGAAAGTCAGATAAGTCACAAAAATAACAGTTGCCATTATTAAAACATCTTGAAACAGTTTTTTTTTATAATGTATAAAAAAATTCATCTCTAACTTTTGTCTGACCCCATTAATTTGTATTAAGGATAGTTCAGTAACTAATTTTCTTTTTTAAAGCTTGACTTTACAAAGTACAAGTGTACATATATATAAAATGATGTTTTCCTGCAGAAGAATGTATTCTTTTTCATTTTACAGATATGTGATACAGATAAAAACATTATCTAACAGTGATTATATTTGATTTACATGATAATTGGTTATAAATTCTGTGGAATTGTAATTTTTCTGATCGCTAAATGCTTCAAATAATGTGAAAATGAACAATTTAAATGGTCTGGAAATTTAAAAAATATATCACTGGTAAATTAGCCAATTTGATAAAGTATTCAAATGTTTCTAGCTTATTGTTCTCTATTGAAATGTTTGTTGTTTGTTATTATTATTATTAGCTTTAATTAAAACAATCATAATATTGTCTCATGATAATAGAAAATGTATTAAAATGCCATGTATGGTTGAAATTGGGTGAAGAGAGAGGGTTTTATTAAGATTATTTAGAGAGAATATTTTCTTGCTTTCTGTAATGTTTTTACTTTGTGTTAAAGTTGTAATGTTTCTTATTTTGTACACTTTTAAAATTTTTGTTTTTGATTCATTGTAATGATAAACAGTATTACAGACTCAAATTTCAGTTTCATTTTACTTTCATTTTTTTTTAAATTTAATCTATTTTTTGTTTCCATTTCAAATTCAGAATATGTTTTTACAGCATGATTAAATATGAAAAAAAATGTATCAGTTTATTATCACATTAAGTGATTTATTAATGAATGTTTTGAATTCAGAATAATCCTGAAAAGAATATAAACTGGTTAAAAAGTTGACAATTCGTACTAAATTTAAATATTTACCATAATTAGATTATATCAGTTTAATACAGCAAGTAATATTTATTTTAATCATGTATTAAATTTATAATAGATTCCAGAAAAGAATGATAAAACATCTATGAAAACATTTAATTACAATCCATGAGAAACAACTGAAAAGCTGTAATAATTATACTTAGAATTTTGACCAAAATGGGTCAAATTTGTTAAATACATAATTTAAAAATCCATTTAAAGACACATGTAGAAAGATAGAGTGTAGTAACATACAATGTTTGTTTCAGGTTATTACTAATTAAGTTTTCCAGCAGTTTGTTTTTATTTCTTAGTGTGTATATATATTTTTTTATTATTATTTTTGTTTTGTTATTTTAATGGGCATTCAGATAAAAAAAAAAATATCATTATTTCTAATATTTTCATTTCTTGTCAGTTCATTAAAATTATTTTTTACACCCCTACCCTAGTATCTTAATTTAGATGGGAAGGAATTATTGATTAGTATAAGGTAAATAGTTTGATTTGGTACCTGCTATCAATTATTATTCTTTGCTTAAATTTGTGTGGTTTTCTGTTAAAAGCATGTTGCTTTTCATTATTGTGCATTAATTATGTACGTGTATAATACTACCTTTTTCAAAATGCTCACCAGTCTTTTTCTAATTTTTACTTTTTACATTTTAATATGTTGTAATACATTTTGTGTTAATAAGGTGTTGAGGGTGCTTTGAAAATATGATGCCAAAGTCAATATTGCCAGTTTAAGCTAGTGATGATGAATTTGTGAAATTTCCTTGAATCCTGGTTTAAACAATACTTTCATTCCACCATAAGAATACATAAAATTTGCCTTAAATTAGATAAAATGATATAATAAAACTGATGTGATTCTTCTGTTCAAACAAATGTCTTCAAACCAATGAAGCAACTTTATTTTTAAAAAAATGGCAATTATGAATACTTCACATGAAATGATTGTGTTGTTTAAACTAAAACTGATCATTGGGATTAATAGAAATATTTTTGTATACAAGTTTGATTAAAAGTAAGACATGATATACACAAGCACATTGCTCGAGTTCATCATCACTAAAACTCTGAAAGTTGATGATCACGGTCAACTGTTTAAACTGATTTGTTGGGTATGTTGATTAAAGTTTTATTCATTCAAAAAGATCTTTGTTTTTTTTCTTATGTCACTAATGACTTTTTGTAAATCTTCTTAAGTGATTAATACAAACATATACTTGAAAATGTAGCCATACTTAAATCTATATAAAAAATTCATTTTTTTAAGACAACTATAGAATTCTTCCCAATTAGCAGCAGAAATCTTTTCACTTGTTATTTTCTGTGCATCAAAACAAATCGGTGTTTAATACACGGTTAAAAACTTGTTAAAATAATGCAGTTTCAAATTAATTTTCTGCATCAGAGTAAGTTATTTATTGCTATAAAGACAAGGTAATTAACAAAAAAATAGTACAAATGTTTATTTCAATTAACACTGTTATACAAGCTAAGAATTACTTGAAATAAGTAACACTTTTTTGTTAAGACTGATACACAATTTGTATGTAATGCCATTGAGCTAAAACAAATATCAGCTGAGCCAAAAAAAAAATTGCACTAATTTTATTTAACACCTCAGATCTCAAAAACATTTTGAAACCTTCTAATAAAAACTTACATGTTAAGTTACCAAGTTACTCTCTCTAATAGTTTCTACACTAGACATAAATCAAAATTAGTTACAGAAAACTGCATTTCCAACTGTCAATCAAGTTTTGCCTGGGAATGTTGATTGGCTGTATTAGGGTATAATTAGACAAAAATAGTGGGACCTGTCAGAAAGCGTGCCTGGTGCCTGTCGTAGATGTGCTTCACAACAGCTTGCTCTGATTAGCACGTTAATGTTTATCAAGTTTCAAGTTTCAAGGGACTGGAAAAAAAAAGGAGAAAGTTTTCCTCATTTTAGTCTTGGTTTTCATTACATGACGTCCAAGTTTGGATACAGACTTAATTCAGAAAGGTTGGCATGGTGCAAGAACCATTAATGAATTTCCTTATATATCATCAGTAAAGAAAATGATAAAAACATTTGAAAGTACAGGATACACTAAGAGGAAAGTAGAAGGTAGTCAGCCGAAAACAGCATGTGCACAGGTGAATGCTGAAAATGTGAATGAAGCTCCCAGGAGAAAGTATATAAAGGTTGAATGGATAAGTTCACCGAGGAGAACTAAAACAAAAACCAATGAAACCTGGAAAAAAATCAACCATGAGGATATTCTGATCTGCAGTTTGTCTTAGAGAAAGGAACTACTAGGAGTCTGCAGCTGAAGTAAATCAATGGTAAAATGACATTCTTACATTCTGGAAATGCAATTTTTAATAACAAATTTTGATTTTGGCCTTATGTAAAAACTAGTAGATGTTTTAATGTGATTTTAACTATATCCATGTCGTGTAATTGTGCAGAGAGTTTGAAGATATGAGGTATTAAAGTTCAGTACATTTTTTTTTTTTGGCCTGCCTAATATAATTCTGTACTGCCAAAAATATAAAAATATTAAAAGGATAATTTGAAGGTTTTCTGAAAAAAACAAAAACAAATTCTTATTGAAATGAAAACAATCATAAACGATGCCAACAAAACTTTTTCATTTATGACATAATTAACAGTTTAAAAACTTGATGATGAAGGGGTAAGAAAAAGAAGATGTAATTAGATAAAGGGACAGCCCAATGTGCATCCGTAACTTTAAACTGCACTAGTAACTTCCACCCTTTATCCTACTGCATACATTCACATATATACATTGTATATAGTATATACAAACTGCCATGGACATTTTGCTCATAAAAGGCAAATATGACTTGTGAATTAATGGTCATCTGGTGCCTAATGGGTGGTTTTATCTTGATATTTATTTAAAATCCTATCAAACAACTAAATTGGTTAAATATTCTCATCCAAGAACAGCTAACATGAAAATATGCACCTCTGAATTTAAAAGATTTCAGATGGAATAAACATTCTTTTTTAACAATGCATTCTAGATATTTTTAATCTGCTGTTAAATGACAAATTGTTCATTTAAAAACATTGTGTAAGAACAATGGGTTTCAAGTAATGAAACAGTAAACCTACTGTCACAATGGGCTACTGTTTTTCAGTTAGCTGTAAGAATTCTCTCAAAAATTACTTTACCAAAGACAGAAGAGTACACTTTGATGAATGAGAATGGTTGAAGTAGCACCAAATACAGATTATGTGTCTAATCACATCATGCTGTTCTCTACCACTGAAGAAATCATGAATTAAAAATAAAATTATAAAAAAGGGGGAAAAAAATAAAAATAATAATAATAATAACACTGTCAAATAATCAGTTGTTTCTGTCATGCTGGCTTATAAAGCAAAACATATTCTAACAACTGTTTGGAAAGAACAAAAAATAAAGCTGCACATTTGTATTGTATATGAAAATAATTAGAAAAGAACATTTTTGAAATATATAAGTAATTCAATTATATACATTACAGTATTTTTAACTTTACTGTAATTAGTATAACGGAAACACATTAAATTTAACAAAATTCTTTAAACAGTTTTTTAAAAATTAAAAGTATTAATACAAAAATAAACAATTACCATCCTGTAAACAAGAAAACAACAAAGAACAATATATTCAAAAACAACAAGCAGTTCGTTTTTGTTTTTGCTAAAGCCATTTTTACTATCCTCTAAATAGGACTGTTGATGCTCAGAATTCATCTGAAACAGCAAAATAAAAATATTAAAAATATCTGTGCTTAATACAAACTGCCATTAATAAGGCCAAAAGGGGCTGTTATTTATATAATTTACTCATTCACTAAATTTCTGTTTTAACAAAGCTTATGATTTACTCTTTAAAAATGATGTCAGTGGCAATTTTTTTTAAATCACTTTTTATTTTGAGTATGTCAATATTAAATAGCTGTTAAGTAGCAAATAAAAGGTCTTAGTATGATGATGATGATGATGATAATAAAATATTGATTCTCCATGGTTTAGCCACATGGAATATTTGATATAATCATAACTTTTCCAAAATTTTCATACATAGCCCACAAATCCAAATTTCCAAAACCATTTCCAAGTAAACTCAATCATAACAAAGTGTTTTAAACTTTTGCCTCGACTATGCTGCATGGTGTACAGGTAGGATTACTAGTAATAAAAAAATTAATGTAATTTATTTTGGCATTTTAAAATGCAGTTTTATTCTTAGTGTGGACATGACTATGATGATATTGCTTCACAAAAAGTGGTCTTGTTCCTTTCTTCTTATTCAGTTAATAAATACGTTTAAATTGCCCAAAATCAAGTTGGAGAAGACAGCTTATGTATGTAATCGTGTGCTTTATATATGAATTTTATTTTCAGTTTCAAATACTGTATCAGCAGCTTCTGTAAATAGGATGTGTTACTACTGCATTTAGAAACTTGAACTGGTTGAAACAGTTGACTGTCGTTGAATTAAATCATTAATTATGTTGCATGTCAACGTATGCATGTTGATACCAATCAATTACACTGACCGCTTAGTGCTAGCACAACAAGTCTACTCTGCCAGTCTGACAGAAGTGTGCATCAAATATCACCTATTATTCATAACTAAAGAGATATAAAAAACTGGAATACTGGAAACGAAATACAGTTGTTTTTAGCAATACATGCCTCCTGCATAACTGAGATGTGCAAAATGCCAAGTGACCCCAATAAATGCATCATAGCTTTGCACAGTGGTTTTACAGACCGCTTGTGTTAAATGCATACATTTTTTCACAAGATTACTGAATATGGGAAAAATAAATTATACCAGTACTCTTTGTTTGGAATATTGGTGAAACAAACCAGTTTTTCGTGCATTTTATTTATGACAAAGACATAATTTTCAATAACTTTTCCATAGCTAGGGTAACAAAACCTGATTTTCCAAATCTTTTAAGGTCCTGGAAAACACTTTTCCAAAACTTTCCAAAACACGCACAAACCCTGTATAACGTATACACATGTATCTTACCATAAATTTTATAATGTCCACATTATGTAAATGTCATACTTTATTAAGCATAGATCTGCAACCATATAAAACATATTTAATTATAATAATGATCTCAAGACCCGAAATAATCTTTTATGAATGTAGTCCCAGTACCAAAAAGATTATGCTCTACCTTGTATTTCCTTTTTGTAGAAATCTTCCTGTAGCCTGCATCATTTGCTGCTGCATTATTTGTTGTAAATGTTGTGTCTGTGGATGTTCATATGGTGGGTTCTTTGGAGAGCTTGTTGGTACTTTGTTTGGTCCTCTACTAAACTGCTGCTGTTTACCATACTCTATTATGTCAGCTGATGGTGTAACCATAATGTCTTGCAGTGGCTTTGGAAAAGACATCTGTGGTCCAAAATGTCTGCCTTGTGCACCATAACCTTCGTGGAATCTGTCTAAAGTATTGTCATGCCTGTGAGTTAATGCTCTTTTTGTTGGTACTGGATTTGGCTGTTCTGATTGGTGTGGTCGTTTGTGAGGTGCACTGCCATGACCATATTCTGTGACATTACCAAACAAACCAGGACCCTCATCAATGCCACAGGATATCTCTTTAAAGTCACGGATTCTGGAAGAAAAAAAAAAAATATATATATAGGCCAAAACTGAAAACAAATGTATTGTTTTCAAATAAGTGGCTTTCTGAGACAAACATAATTACACACTTATCCAAACAAAAAGAAAAGAAAAAGAAATTTATTACATGATTACAATATTTATCTATATATGTGTGTGTGTGTGTGAGAGAGTGGGGGTGAATGACTAGTAGTAACACATTTTCCCCCACAACATGTTGTATCAGTTTTACTCCAAAATCTAAAGACAACCTTTTTAAAGAAAAAAGTCATAAATTACATATAGTCATAAGTTGTAAGGAATTTTAACTTACTGTTTTTCAACATCTGTATTTTCTTGAAACTGGTCACCACTTCTAAAATTACCCATGGAAGGTACTTTCTGGCCTTTTGTATTTGATCCAGGCAAATTAAATCTGGTCATATCCCTGTTTCGAAGCAATCTTTCTCTTTCAGGTCTTGTGTCTTCAAAAATCTTTCGTTCCATTCTGTTTCCACCTATTCTCTCTCTATTATATCTGTCATGGACTAACATTTCATCTCTGGCACCAAGGATTTCTGTGTCAGACATATCTTGCTTTGGTACATCAAACTGTGATCGACTCCTTTTTCTTGGCTGATCCAAGTCTGATATTTTGTGGCTGACAATCTCATGTTCAGTCTGATTTTTATCTCTCCTGTAATAAAATAAGATCTTGTTGTGGCTATTATCTTAAACTTCCAAGAAAATTATTTTTATTAAATTTAATTGCAAATCAAATACATGTTTCAATTCACATTGAACATATATCCTTCATACCAAATAAAAAACATTATTAAACAATTGCTGTTTAACAAAAATCTTTTTTTTTTTAACAGTTCAAATTATATAACTCAGTCTGTACCATAGAGTATATACATTCTATTATTTTTCTTGCTGTATTTTATTTTTTACCACTGGCAGTCAGTTTTTTTCTTTTATATTTTTCTAAATTAGGAAGAAATATGACATAAACCAAAATGCTGAATACAAAGATAAGTTTACACAGGCCAAAGAGATTGGATTCATGGAATAATGATTTTTAAATCTACCTGTGAAGACAGATGAAAAATTAGAATGAACTAACTTCAATTCCCAACAGAACTTACCACATAGAATCATCTTGATTCTGCTTAATGTTCTCTTGTGAAACAGAAGGTGATGGCAGTAAATGTAAATAATGATTCTGAAAATCAATAACCATTATATTTCATTTATAGCATATATTTATATATTTATATATTATATATTTATATACATACAGTATAAATGAAATATAACCACTTTGATATTAGTGATTACATTTCATTTACTGTGTAACTTATAAAAGGGAAAACAAACAAGTTCATTTAAACACTTTTTCACTTCTGATAAGATTGGTTTATGAAAATATTTATTGTTAACTGGCTCAATATATTCTTTTAGTATTAATATGGATAATGTCATCAATTATATACCTGAAGATTCTGCATAGGATCAGGTAAAATTCCAAACTGTTGTGACCTGTGCTCAGAAGAATAGGAATCCATTAGTGGAGATTTTTCCATAGTATGTCTGGGATTGGGACTTTTGTCATCTGTGATAGTAATAAACATTTTTCAGTTTATATATATTAAGCAAATTTATAAAACATCTAATTAAAGGTCATTTTAGAATAGTCATCTTACAAAGTCTCAGCTCACTTAATTTTAAAATCTAGCTATCTAGCCTAACACAGAACTGACTTCTACTGTACTTTTTGTCACACCACATCATACATTTTATTAATATATTTATATTATTTGTCAAAATATTTTGTGCAATCAGTTAAAAAAAAAAATAACTCCAAAAAAAAACATTTTTTTATCTTTTTTATACAAAACCTGTTTCTTAAACTCCTAATAAAAATACAAGATTTCTTAACATTATGAAAAAACTTGACTTAGTGGTGATTTTTCAAATATTCAAATATTTATTCATATACAAAGTATTTCACATTGCAAAATAATTATTATGGACTCACTCATTTGTTATATAATAGATAAAAAGGACAAACCATCATGAAGATGAGGTCTATTGAAATGTGGCTCCGAGTCTTGAGTTTCCATAAGAAATTTCATCTGTTCAAGCTGGTCCATATGATCATCCTTCATTATTCTCCTAAACATTTGCTGATGATCAGGAAATTCTTCATTTAGTCTCTGGCTGTGATCTAGGCTCTCATCAAAGCCCTGCATGTCACCTTCATCGTGACTGTAAGATGACACTGGATTTCTTTCCTCTGACCAAGCATCTCTTTCATTAATTCTGGAGTGAGGGATATTACCAAGAAAACCTGGCTTACTTAGAGGCTGCAATATTAAATGACATTATATATTTTGTTTTGTATTTTTCAGTGTTTTTAGTATAATTATTATTATTACTATTTTTATATTTTGTTTCATGATTAAATGACTGAAAAAACAATGTGAAATGAAAAATAAAAACTTAATTCTAATCATGCTAAGGATATAAAAATTGACAATTATCGTTGTTTCATATGTAAAAACAAAAAAAAAAAAAAAAAAAAATATTTTAAAGCATGGAGAATAGGTTTCATTTAATTATGTATTTTTTACTTTTTTGTCCAACTTAAATAAATAAATTAGCTTTAAAACAAAAAAAAGGTAACAAATAACAAGGATACTTTCTGAAACTGTTTCCATGCATTATCTGGACCTTGCTCCATTTGCCTCTGTAACTGTTGTTTTTGTCGTTCAACAACCATCATGCGTTGTTTCTCACCAAGAGCTAATCCTTCAGGAAGGATTGGAAACCTATCTCGATCTACCATTTCAGATGAATTAATATTACCTATTCAAAAGTTAAAAAGAAGATTTTATTCAATGCTAACAACTCAAATATGACAATGTTATCTACTTTTTCAGTTAGTAAAATGCTATTAGTTGACTGAAATAGGTTAACCAAAATATTCGGTCCAATGTAAATATATTATTTCACTTATTTATTCAGTAAAGAATGTCACTGAAAAATTTTTTTTTTAGAAATCCTTGAAAAGTGGTGGTAACATTTGTCATCTAAAATTTAGCAGATTAAAAATAAACAATTTTATAATTAGATACTAACATGACAGATCATCTAAGACAAATGGTTTATCTTTTGTATATGAACTGCTGTCAAATATAACTTTTTATTATTTGTCATTAAATATCAACTTAAAAAAACTATTAACCTTGTCCTGCATAAGATTTCATTCTGTTTTTTGGCATCTTCAAATATTGTTCATTTGGGTTTCCTTTCACAGCTTTCTCTTGTTGCTTTGCCCTATTCATTTGCTCCCTCTCTTGTTGATGCTTCTGGATTACCTTAGAACCAAGATCCTCAATCATTTCCTGACTTTTGAGAAACTGTCTACTTTGTTCACAAAGCTGTTGTATTTGATCTCGTTTTCTTCCAGTATATGGCCTGTTATTTCCTGACAATTTGTCTATTCTTGGACTATCTACTCTCTTTTCTGTGTCTGTGTGGCTGCTGTTCTTTTTATCACTTTTACTTTCATTTTTTGCAATTATTTTGTACTCTGAATTTGATCTTTGGGGATTTAGCTTGGAATCAGATTTATTTTCATCTAAAACAGTAAATGAGTATTATCAGATAAATAACTTTATTATATAAAAGCATTAGAGTATGTTATCATGAGAAACTTCTTAGACAAATTAAGTGGGCTCATTAGCATACTTTGGGAATGGATATTTCTGCCATTCATTGAGATATTGCTTTCAAATTGCTTTCACTATTTTTTATATTTTATTTTCCCTACATCCATTGTCAGATATATTTTTGATTCCAGATAAAAAGCATAAAGCACAATGGCAGACTATATTGTTTTAGAGATTTTTAACTAAATGCACAACATATCTTAACAGCAACTATTCCAGCCAGTTTCAGAAACTAGTTAAAATATCAAATAACCTGTAATATTTTAAGAATAAATGAAATGTTTTTAAATAATCAAATACTTTTTAACAACATCATGATTTTAATTAATAGCAAAGCAAATTCAAAAACCTATAACATTTAAATCGTTTTGTCAAACAATTTCTTTTCATAAATGTTTATTAATTTAGTAAACAAAATGACATTTTTTTTTTTAAATTACTTACTTTTCTCTTCTTCAGCTTTGCCTGTGAAAGTTAATGTGAGTTTATTATTTCCAAGTTTCAGCTCTTTGTAACAAGCAATCAACTGCCTAGCATTCTCAACTGTCTGTAACTCTATATAAGCTGATCTGTTACCAAGAAAAAAAAAAATAATAATAATTATAATAATAATAAACCATTACAAAGCATAATATAAAAAATTAACTGTTTAAGTTTTTTTTTACTTCCCTTTTGTGTTTCCTTTCTTTCATCTTTTTGTGCCTCAATAAAACAGAATCAATAAACATTTAATAACAAATTAGTTCATGCTAATACTACTGATCATTAAATGTCATAAAACAAGGCCTCACACCTTTGAGAGAAGAAAGTTTCTGTCACCACTCTGTGAATTACTACAACCAGTCAGAAGCATCTTTAACATGCACCTGTCCACGCAATGGAAACAAATACCACGACATTCAATAAAAACATGTTATGCAGCACTGGTTTGGTTGGATATAATTCTACAGGCATGATGAAGACTGAAATTGCAACCTATCATATATCATGCCTGCTCTCTAACAACAAAGTACAAGCTGCACACAATTATAAACAAAAGAAGCAACAAAATGAAAGAGATCATTAGACAACATTCTTAATACATATTAGTATATATTTTATGCATGATTAACATTAATGCAGAATTAATAAATATAAAACAAATATCATCAAAAAATAACTGCTTTACTGAATGCTGTTTGGCATGATAATAGTCAAAATAAAATTTCTTTTTAAACTTTCAGATCATGAAAGTTTCACCAAGCAAACCATTATATCATTAAGAATAAAAGACCTTAAACTGATAATGTCTTTCTGGATCATGTAGCAAATATGAGAACAAAAGGATACTTTCTATAGTTATTATCTCAGTCTATACCACCATGATCTACTTTTTCAGTAATAAAATAAAATAATTGTATAAAAAGGTATAAAACACACACTGAACCACATACTTATTGTAATGCTTATAATGCAAGTAGATCAAACTGTATTATAAACTATAAACATAGTGATATGTGTTCATACTTAAGTGGATTTTGTGGTTTGTTAGAACAAGCACCTGTGCAAATTAATAGTCACTTGTTGCTTTTGCACTGCAATAATACTGAAAGTAAAATGATATTTAAGGTATTAATCTCTTTTGTTGCTTTTTTCCCTTCATATTTACAGAAAACTATAACTGGTTTTGTCTGAATCTGTGATTACAAGGAAATATTTATACTCCATGGAGAATACAAATGTTTTCAAATAATCCATGATTTATAATGTTAGAGACATTTAACAAAATATGTAAAATCCTAACTATTTTAGTTATGAAGAAAATGTCCAGAAAATATTAGGTCTCAGTGGCTACAACTTTGATGATATTTTCAAAGAACATCAGAAATTTCACCCCAGGAGAAATCATCATCATCTGATTAAATGAAAATAGGATTCTAGATAACTATATAATTTATAGTGAAATGCTGAAACACCAGAAAATATCAGTGATAGTAACTACTTAACAATTTTCACTGCCAAGGTGGGTATTGCCAACATAAGAAATCTGAATTAAGCTAGAAGTTGATGAAACAAAGGCATTGTACGTCTGATTAGAAAATGTGATACAATACACCTGAGATTCTGTTATAACTCAATACTGTTACTGCTCATGTTCATATTATTGGTTTACAGGTAGTCAAATCATAACTTCAGCAGCTGTCACTAAAGCTACCCAAAAAGTTAAATGATCTTTTCCATTTGTCTCTATAAAAGTAGAAAAGAAAAAGCATTTGTCTTTGTTGATTTATTAAAGGAAACTCAGCATTCAGAAGACAATCAGTATATGTCTTTGGAAACACCATAATAAATGTTCAAGCTAAAATCTACTAGCAACATGACATCAATGTTAAAAAGTAAAAATAACTGACTATTTTACAACACTTCAAAACATTTTAACTGAATGGTTATTCAGTGTTAAATTAATATTTTTGTCTTTTTGTTTCTTTCAAAAAGATGTGATAGAAAACATATGGCCACCACTGTGTAGGCTTCACTTAATGATTAAGAACAAGGTTGTTTTTCTGTATATTTTCACAATTGGAACAAACCACATACTAGAGACATAAAACACTTTAGAAGCAATGACTGAAATGGGAAATAATGAAAGGCAAAATAATATCTTCAAGTTTATTCTTTATGAAAGAAAGCTGATGACAATGAGTCAGAAAACTGCAAATGAAGAAAAGGGATCTAGATGAGTCAAAAGACTCTATTTCAGTATGTATTAATAGCCATTATGTAATTTTAAATTGATTTCTGGACATCTTTCAGCAAATTATAAACATGGATCAAAATATTAACATCCATAATGATTAATCATTCATCCAAAATAAATAAAATAATGAATGCAGAATCAAATCATTTAGAAAAGGTAATAAAATGAAAATAGCCATAGTTTAAATTTGCATACAGTTTCAAATGAAAACAAAGAAAAATATACTTGATGTGTATAGACCCTGAATTATTTAAGACAAAAAAATACATACAAAATGAGGAGAAGCCTTTCAACACTTCCTTTGATAGGCATTTTTAATGACAATTGTTTTTTTGTAGGATATCTTTTAACAGAATTCACTATAAAATGCAGAAAACATCCAATATGAGTTCTTAATATTTGCTTTTTAAAAACAGATCATATCACAGATCATCATTTCTGAATTATTTCTGAAGAACTTTGACGTTATTGTAAGGAATCAGTGGAGAATGAAAAAAGTGTATGTGTAAATGTTGTATCTGGTTGTTTATGGTCTAAACTGTAGAAAATCTGGTAATGAACTATGTTTTTGCAACAGATGAAAACAGCAATAACTGTAACAAGCAATTGCTGAAATCTCCTGTGAAATACTTACCCAGTTGTTTCTCCCTTATTCAGCTGGGAGAAAGTAATGTTGCTTGAAATAGGAAACAGCACTTCCATCATTTTCTTTGATGTTCCCTCAGGAATATTCTGTACTTTAACTGATCTATTTTCTGGTTTTCCTGTAAAAAGAAATCTATATATCGGCCCTATCTTTCTTAAATATCACAGATTGCTGTTCAGACGGCAAGTACTGCTTAGAAAAAATCAAAAGATGAAGGTCAACAATCTGACTCCTGCCAGACTGAAAACTAATTTAAAACGCAATGTATACTGAGTGTGATTTTCTGATACAAAACACAACCAATAATGGCTGCCATAGCTTTTTATGCATTTTGCATTTTCACAGTGGGTCTTACATTTTTTTGTACATTTATTTTAGCCATAATATTTAATAGAATGAATGATGTACTGAATGTATGGTGTGTACATAGTCACACAACTTGTAGAAATGATGTTAGTTTATTGTAAATAAGGTTGAATATAATAATTAAATGGCTTTTGGAATTATCAAGTTTTTCTAGGAACAATAAAAAAGTACGAGAATTTAAAATCTTGGAAATCCAATAGCTTTGAAAAAAACTGTCTGATTCAACAGAATTCAAAAATTCTGTGAAATAATCTAGCATAACTTCATGAAGAGTTATCAGATGTCATTTAGTAACAAGACAATGAGATCATGCTTGGTAGAATAATTCATTTTATGAAGAAAAAAAACTGATCAGAAGACATCAAGCTATTGCTGATCATCAGAATCATTTACTGTATGGAGGAATAAGTTAACAGGAAAGTTTTAACGTTTTGCAATAAATCACTTAATGCAATAAATCACTGTAAGGTGTCATCTGATGTATTACAATATTCAGTCGATTTCTGGAAACCAGGATTTTCATTTGATAATGACAAAAGCTCATCTATTGTCATACACCAAATTTACCATGAAGTGAAAATGCAGTGAATATAATACAAGTCTCCCTTCTATGGCAAGCAAGTACAAATTTGATGTGGCATACTCCTTATCAATAATCCAAATTCAGCTTGGTTCAGGTTATTCCACTCATCATGTAGATTTCATAGTGGATGATTTAAGCATCTACCAAGTGTCTAAGACAAAAGGCATGACAGAGGCTGGCCATAGTGATGTTTTGTGCCTGGAAATAGTCGATGATAATTGTGTGTGCCCTGAAGTCATCATCTTAAAAGCAAAAACAATGGCCATGATCACATGCAAAAGATATAATGTGTGCTGCTAAGATGTGATCATGATAGCATAAACCAATGAGATGTCCACTGATGATGTGCAAAGCTGTTTGTCCTTAACTCTGATGCTACTCCAAACCACAACAGACCCACCTTTAACATTTCCTTCATGGAATCATTCATTACATCGATGCCACACTCTGTTGCATCTGTCATGAAGTCCAATGTCCCAGCACTGGCACTCCTGACACCAACAACATCTTTCAGTAATGTCATGATTGGTCAAATGTGACATTTGTCTCATTTGTAAAATGCAAATGTCTTATGAATGTTTGTCAATACATGTCAGAAATGTGTAATTCCAATGCAACACAATACAGTTTAAAGTCTGACTCCAAAAGAATACTGATTAAATGTCTTGGAAATAACCTGTTCACTTTAATGCAGATCTTGAAGTAAATCCCTATGATGCTCCTATGGACCATGTGGAATATACCTGCATGTGATTGTTCAGGTTTTGGGGGGTCTTTTATGATCAGAACTGAATATTCTAACATGCTTATGCAATTGCATTCTCTAGAATTATAAATGAAAAATGGAATATTCCCTACTTGTTTGTACAGTATATGTATACAAGGATGGGATCCAGGTTTGGAATGTGGCAGCTTTAGTGCTCGCATAGTATGAGATGCAGCAAGGTTACCTCCTAATTTTGTCAAATGATTCAAAGAAGAAATGATAAATGGCCACAGGCTCTAATCCATATTATTATATTTCCTGTTTGGCCTCACACTCTAGTGTCAGAGTGTCAGCAGTTCAGCTATTGAATATTTCCAACATAATCTGTTATTTCTCTAATCTGTAGAATGAGCATTTACATAACATTTATTATCCCATCAATATTATGACTGGATTCAAGTAATAACATCTGGTCAGCTTTTGTAACAGAAAAAACATCAGGTGCTTGATTAATTTTCATGTCTACACAACAATAATTTTAACCTGAAAATAAATAAATAGTCATATGAAGATCAAAAACATGATTCTAAATCTCAGTACTTCGAGAATATCTTCTTTTCTTGGCTGGGAATTTAACAAAACAGTCTGCTAAATGAACATAATGAAAAGCAGGTTCATATTGACAAATGGATAACAGTGCCATATTTTTACAGTGCCTGTTCATCTTGGTAAGATGAACAGTTATTATATTTTATTGTGATAATGAGACTTACCCAATAACATTTATTTCTAAGCCTCATACTAAACCTTTTATTTCAGTTATATTTTATTATTATTATTATTATTATATCTTCTTCTTCTTTTTTTTTAAAGCCAATAAACTGCAGATGAAAATTAAAAATAATAAAACAATAATAAACAAATAAATAAATCAAAACATTTTTAAAAAATGGATTTCTATGAAAATAAAAAATGACTGGTATTTTTTGTCAGATGAAATTATATCTTAGATATTAAAATTAATGTAAAATGCAATAATGCATTAAAAAGTGTTGTTAACCTGGTTTCAGGGGACAGTATAATTTAAGATTCTGTACGTAAATACTGTTCTTCATATCAGAACAATCATTTGGTTAGAATTCTGCACTGCAAGATATTTTAAGTTTGTTTCAGCTTACCTTGTTAGTGCCTCTGAAAAAAATCATATTTCAAAATACATATAACATAACTACCTTCTCCTTTTTGTCCCAACCAAAATGCCAATGATGTGTTTAGTTGTTTACTGTGATTTAGATCCAACTTCAATTCACCTGATTATGAAATAAAAAATAAAATTTATACGAGTTAAATCCAGATATAGGCAGACCAGATTTTAAAAAAATAAAATAAAATAAATTACGCACACACACACACCTATTTAAAAAGCCCAAAGAAAATAAAGATATAATCCAAATAAATTCATTGTTAACTAACTTCAAAGATTGTAGTTCCAAGTAATAAGTCAACAATTTTGAACTACTTCAAAACAATTTCATTTTTAACTGTTGATTTTGTTTTTAATATTAAAGAAAAAGTATAAAATGAGTGACTGAACAGTAATGAATTTATTCAGTAAAGATTTGATTGACAAACCTGTTTCAAAAGCATCATTATCTTTTCTTCTACTGACAAAAACAGTGATTTCTTCAGCTGAAAGCTCCATGTGATAGATATCTGACAGAACAGATTTCATGTCATTGTGCTGGTAAAACATCAGACTCATATCACTGAAAGAATGTGGAAAAATAAATATATACTATTCTTTTTTTAAAAACATATAGTGATATACTACACAAATACATAAATTTAAGGTAATTTTCATATTTAGACTGAGTCTTCCTTAACAAGGAATGTAAGATTTAAAAATGAGTGAATGCTGAAGCACTCCCCTGAAGCAAAACCTTTAGGAAGCAAGACAAGAATTCAAAAACAGTAAGTCCTTAAGTTGGAATTTCAAAACAAATTGCTTAAAATATTTTGCATAAGATTAAGAGGTCACTGATACACCTAACATTATTTAATGACTAGTAATTGTATTCTTTGCCCTTAAGATTTCAAAGGTACCAGCTGATATTACAAATAAAACATTTAGACAAATAACTGAAATTCTGAAACCATTCACTGGAACTATTAACTGTTATTCAATGGGGAAAAAAATTTTTTACAAATGTGTCAACAAAAAATATATAGATTTCTCTGAAATACAGATAGCAGTGCTAAATAAACCCTGGTCTATTTTTATTGGTTGAGAATCTACTTTTATTGGAGAAACTCAGAAAGCAACAAATATTTTATTTATCAAAAACAAAAAACTATTAAAATGACTGAATGATCATCAAAACTATCCAGATAAGGGTAATTTTCTTAGCATTTCTGAAGAAAAAAGTATAATTTTTTGTCAATATTTACATACCCACTTTTTGGCATATCTTCTGAAGATAAGAAAAAAACACCTATATTAACAGCAACACTGACTATTTTTTCCATTTCTTTCAGAACAAGATCTTTTCCAAACAAAGGATATACACGCATACTCCATATTAGTGGTTCTGGAAAAAAGATACATGCAATTTTATATATGCAAACTGAACCTGACAGGTATGACAAGTTCAATGTAAAGGATTTCACTTCCATGCAGAATATACACACATTTCTTTAGTTGCTATTTATAGCAAATATTCATCTTCTATAATTCACATACAGCAAATAATAATAATAAAACATATTTCTCAGCCTATTTATGGTCTAAGATTTCTCAACACTTACTTTGTTTGTTGAATGGAAAAATATCAGGAGGACCGTCTGCACCTCCAGTAACCAAGCGACATCCTGCATTTAATAGATAAAACTTTAATAAATAAATTATAAATATATATACAGTGGTACATTGGCTTATGAGTTTAATTCGTTCTGTGACTGAGCTTGTAACTCAATTTGCTCGTATATCAAATAAATTTTCCCAAATGAAATTAATTGAAATATCATTAATCTGTTCCAGCCCCACAAAAACAACCCCAATTTTTTGTCATGTGTTTTTAAATAAGAAAAATGTATGTATAAATGACAAATTTTGTATAAAAACAAAATAAAAGAGAATGTAGAGAACTAAATTGGTTTTGTAAAGTGTATAAGGTTAGGGTTTCTCCATCTTTTCATGGAAAGAGGTCTGCAGCTTAGAAATTATTTTAACACCTTTGGCTGGAGTTATATTGGCTTTATTGACTCCTTCTGCTTCAGTATGGTACATATCATAAAGTACTACGCTCATACTGCATAGCCATGTTGACTACAGGCACAACTCGCTTTTGTTTTTCTAAGATTTGATGCTTTAATTCAATGGACATCATCCGTTTCTTCTTCTCAGCGCTGTCCTTTGCACTCACTTTCTTAGGATCCATGGACATTTGGCAAAATACTGCACAAAACACGAGCACAATAGAACAGAGATGTTTTCACAGCAAGGTAATCACATGAAACAAACAAGTGAGACATGGGATGCTGGGCAGATGTTGAGTTGTTCATTGCGCCAACTAGCAGCGGCATATCTGATGCTTGCCCATAACTCAAAGCAAAAAACTGACTGGCTGACTGTTCGTAACTTGGAAAACTCAGTTGGAGCACTCGTAAGTCAAGATACCACTGTATATATATTAATTTTCAAAATGTTAAATATAAAATAACAGTAACATAAATAAAACTCTGTTTCAAACTTTTTACTGTAGAAAAAAAAAATATTGTCTTTTTTATTTTCTCTAGTATTTAGAAATAATCAGTAACAATTTAAAATAATTTTCATTGGCTTTTAATATTAAATCAAGTTCAAGATTACAATGTTTCAAATAAATAAATAAATAAATAAATAAATAAATAAATAAATAAATAAAATAAAATAAAATAAAATAAATTACTATAAAATAAATAGTAATAATAAAAGGTTATTATATAAATTACTATTTTTATGATTAGATAATAATAAATTAAAATGTGGTATGTAAATTATCATCAGAGGTTAAGATTTCACTTACTTGTACTTTGTCTAACATTACTGAAAGGATTCAATTTTTCATCCAGAGTATCTGCTGCCTTTGGCAAAAGATAGTTAATAGACATTGTACTCATTGGTTTATTCTTTTCATCAGCACTAATTTGTTCTTTTTTAACATCCTTCTTGATCTGTTGATTAACATCAGTATATTTATCATTAACGTCTGATTTGATTTTATCTTTTTTGTCAGATTTGCTTTCATCTTTTTCATCAGATTTGATTTTGGGTTTTTTGTCTGATCTTTTGTCATCTTCCTTTTCCAATTTTTTGTCAACAGTCTTTTTCAAACCAATTGAGTTTTCTGTATCTTTCAATTCACTCTGATTAGAAACTGAACTGGCAGATTTTGAGACACTTTTCTCCACAGAATGATCTGATTTGGGTGGCTTTTCATCTGCAGTATCTTTTTTGTTAGAATCTTTAAACTGATTTCTTTTATCATCAATTGTCTTAGAAATCAACTGTCTTCCTAATATGCTTGGACTGCTGGAATAACTTCTACAATCTCTAGATTCAGAATTTGATTTCCTGTCACATGATCTTGATCTGTTCCCTTCTTCTGATTTATTAGTCTGAGAATCCAATTTTTTATCTTCACCAATAGATTTTTGGTCAGCTAATTCTGTTAAATTATAATTTTTGGTCTCTTTCCCTTTTCCACACAATCTTTCTCTATTATCAGATACTGAATCATCATATGATGTCTTTTCCTCTTTGTTTTCACTAGTTTTACTGTTTTCTGTGATTGCTGATTTGTTTTCTCCATTAGAAATCTCTTGGTATTCATCATCTGCGTCATCAACTACAGTCCATTCTTTGGGAAATTCTTCCTCATCAATGTCAAAGTTACTTCCAACATCCCCCTCCAAGTCTTCATCAGACATAACTATTTCATCGTCATCCATGTTTAGCTGAATAAAGAACAAAAACTGTTATTTTAAAAGAGTAAATAATAATTACATGCAACATCTGTATTATCTTACAGATATATATTCCATTCCCAGGATAAATGTATGTTAGTATATCTTATCACAATTTTTATTTTATTTTAAACCTAGGACCTGACTGCAAAATATTCTTTCGTAACAACAAAATGTGTAATAAAATGCAGGCGAGTTGAGGTTTTTTGTTGTAAAGCCACAAACTTTAGAAAGGAGGATGTCTGAATGAATTAACGGGACAACATAATTCATAGTAATGGCAGTGTAACTGTTGCAAACATACGTAGGCATAAAATAAAATAAAACTGTTTAAGACGTACTAGTACTAATACTTAGTATTTTTAACATCTGATAATTTGATCATTACACAAGTTACTCACTACCTCAGTTAAACTTACTGTGATTTCAATGTTCGCTGTTGAATTGTCCATCTCTTATTTGTTTTCATTAAAAATGACACTGAAGTTATATCAGTTATAAATAACGAATTTTAAACAACAATATCAAAGTAATGAAAATCAAATTCAGAAAGTATAATGTACCCTATTTCTTAATGTTAATCAACTTTTTATGCAGCTCTCGAATGTTTTAACACATCAATCTTTTATTTTTATTTCCTCCTTTTGGAATTAAGACCCACAATCTATTTGTTAAAATGACAGGTACAATAACAACAAATGTTTAACAACATTTTTCTTTGATAATAATAATAATAATAATAATAATAATAATAATAATAATAATAATAATAATAAATTCTGATATATAAAAAAATATTGTAAAATATCAGATAGTATTACCTATAAAATATAACGATATGAATAGATCGTAAATAATGAAGACGTTTACAACAAACGAACTAGAAATATAAAATAACAAAACAGATTTGAAATCTGAATAATCTTGTATTCGTAAATATGTGTTTTTCTCACAAATTATTGAATTTTATTATGCATTCTTTTTTTTTTTTTTTTTTTTTTAATATAACTGAAGCAAAATATTGGTATTAATCCAATAACAAATATATATACACACACACATACATATACATATACATATATATTCTGATATATTCTGAATCCAGTAATACCAGTAATATTTTCCTTAATTTATTAGAATAGAAGTAATGATTTTTATTTATTTATTTATTTATTTATTATTATTATTATTATTATTCTACATTTTGTGAGTGTAAAATTATAATTTTCTGCTAAATTATGCCTTTATAATGTAAAAGAAAATGCATAATTAGCAACAGACTCAATTTTTAATTTATTTATTTATTTATTTGTAAAGTTAATTTATTAATTCACTTTCTTCTTTATTTTATTTCATTTAACTCAATCGGTATCAATATTAATGGCAGTGCCACCTGTTGTTAACATTAATTTCTTTAACTTCTTTATTTGTACTGTATGGATACATGTATGTAAAATATACAGTGCCTTTTAGAAGAAAAAAAAACAAACAAAAAACAACTTCAAAATAACCCTTTGTTACCTTATAGTGACATCTGAGAAACCAATATTTCTAAGTATTCTTACGAGTTTAATTGTTCGTATGTTAAATCAGTTTTCTTAATTGAAATTATTTGAAATAACATTAATCCGTTCCAGGCCCCCCAAAACCACCCCAACGTATTTTTAAACAAGAAAAATGTATATATAAATATATAAATGACAAATATTGTATAAAAACAAAATAAAAGAGAATGTAAAGAAATAAATTGGTTTTGTAAAGTGTAGTGTTTCGCCATCTTTTCATTGACAGAGATCCGCTATTTACACACTATTTTAACACCTTTGGCTGGAGTTAGCCTTTATCGACTCCTTCTGCTTCAGTATGGTACATATTGTAAAACGTACTACTCTCATACTGCCTATCTGTGTTGACTACACGAACACTTCACTTATGTTTTTCTATGATTTCATGCTTTAATTCAAAGGACATCATCTGCTTTTTTCTTCTCAGCACTGTCCTTTGCAATCACCTTCTTAGGGTCCATGGAAATACTGCACAAAACGCGACCACAACACAACAGAGATGCTTCCACGGCAAGGTACCCACGTGAAGCAAACGATCGAGACGCGGGATGCTGGGCTGATGGTGTGTTGTTCGTTGCGCCAAGTAGCGGCAGCATATCTGAACTCGCTCGTAACTCTGATTTTGGCTCGCAACTCAAAGCAAAAAATCGACCGGCCGGCTGTCAAGGAAAGATGTCAAGAAAGATGTCACTCGAGGTACCACTGTATTTTGTATATTTTAAACAACTTTTTCAATTTTTTCTCCTTTTTGAAAATAAGGAAATTCTAAACGAAAATAGAGTAAAAAACAAAACAAAAACAACAACAAATATACAAGAAAAAAAAAAAAACCAAAACAGTTCGGTAAGAGGACAGACGTTTGACCTACTTTGGTGTACAGAGTGTTTGTTGGTCCTGTAAATGTCGAGACTAATGCTCAAATATCGAAGGAGCGAAATACAAAGAAATAACGGTAAATGCGCAAGTGTATCCTTTGCAAACTTCTTTTTTTTATTATTTTGAAACAAATTTTTATATTTCATTAAAGTTTCTAAAGTGAAAAGGAAAAGGTTGTCAACAGCCATTGAATACATAACACATAAATCGTTCTACTTTACACATAATTACATTGAATAAAATGTCACGAAATACGGGTTCCAGAATAGTGAATACGCTTCAATCTCAGAACGGGGCAATTGAAATTTCCATTCAACATCATAAATATGCACCCGAAATATAATGTAACTGGAAAAGCAAACGTTTAAAAATGATAGTAAAATAATTATACTTGAACAGACAATTCTTTAAACAGAAGTGTTCATACATAAATTTTACATAATACTGTATAATCTACAGTAGCTGTTTTCGGATGATTATTATCGTTTATTCTTTATATTATAATAAATTATAAAGTTAAATAAATTTTACTAAAATCTAAACATGTTGACAAACTCAATGAATCAAATTAAAACTGTTATTGTGACTTAGAATTTATTTTAATTGTATATATATATATATATATATATATATATATATATATATATACATATACAAAGTTTATATATGATTTTATTTTTTTATTTTTGTGAAAGGTAATAGAGTAATTGAGAATGAACAAGCATGAAGGATATTAGACACTGCAATAAGTTCAGGGTGTTGAACTACAAATTAATAAACATTTTTAAATAAAAAAATTATCAGATGTTGGGAATGTGGTGAATGTTTCTCAGTTTCATTAGAAAATACCTTTATTATTCAGGAATATATATTTTGTTGTGAAAACAATAATGCTTTTGTGTAAAATCATAATATTGATTCTTCCTGTTTCAGCGGAATGATTCTGTATCTTAAAATGCAGAATATATCCAGTCTTCTGAATTGCTGAGAAAAAAATGAAAGTTGTATCAATTGAATTTTTAATTCTAGATATTTTGGCATGTTTTTAGTTCAGTTTTCCCATAATTACAGTTCTTTTCCAGCATCAAAAGCCTTTTTCTTTAATTATTATTATTATTATTGTTTTATTTTTTATTTTTTGGTACAGAATTAGCTATAAATGGCTACAAATATAGACAACTTGCTGTTGAAGACAGTTACAGAGATTGAGGAAACTGCAGAAGAAATTCTCACAGACAAGCAGAAGATCATCAGCTTAGACCAAAAACGACAGAAAACAAGAGAAGCTGTAAGGTGAAGATGAATTCATTTAATGTTATACTCTGTTTAATTTTTCAGTGTCTGCAGAATTGTGACTCATTTTTATCTTTATTCCTATGATTTTTTAAAGTAATATTCTGTAATATTTTTATTTTTTATTTAACAAATGAAACACTTACTTTGTAATAATGTAGAAAGTGTTCTAAATGCATTTTTTTAAAACTGAAAAATTATATGTTTAGCTGTATATGTGTGATACAATAACACCATCTTTATCAGTTAGCTGCCAAAAGGTCCTTAAGGTTTTGTGTTCATCAATGCATCATCATCTAAAATATTCTTTGGTCAAATGTTTTGGTTCTCATGGAAAATCACTAAATTTTTACTGAATGTGAATTCTTTCTTTTAACTTAAGAAAATAGTTAATAATATCAAATGCATGTTTTCATGTACTAATTCAGTGGTTATAGTTTCATTATTTTTCACTAGGATAATATATATTATAAAAAGACTGATTGAAATATTTACATGGTAACAGCACCAATAAATTCTGTATATTAATGTATTAATTTGGTATTGATTAAAAAAAATTAAAAGGTTTTCTAAAAAAAATATAGGTTTGCTTCTAAATTGATCAGTAAATACTACAATTCTGTTAATAGCAGTTTTAAATGCTTTTCACATATATAAATATATATATATATATAAATATATATATATATATGAAGGAATCCACACAAATATATCATATTTTATTTATTCTGTATATACTGGAAAAGTCCACAGATAATGTATCACAGTTTTGCTCAGGTTTAATTTACATTTAATGAACATAATTTGAAAACAAATTTCTGATTAAAAGGACAGGATTAGAATGGCTTCTTCGTCACAATAGTAGATATATATATTTTTTTTTAATTTATATCCCAAACACTCAATTTTCTGTATTTGACTTTGTATGTTGAAGAGGTAATACAAGATCAAATTTGTACACCTAACACTACATTAGCACTGAGAATGTCAGTTCATCAAACAAACAAAAAGAACATCATTGGGTTAAAAGTTTCATATCAGTGTAACAGATGTTGGGATTCATTTTCATATGCTTTTCAACTACGGAGGCATCTACGATTACATTTGATTGATTCACATGTACATGCCTACCTTTACGAATTCAGTGAAGAGTCTGGTATGCAGGAAGCTGATCAGATTTTAACTACATCCCCCAAAAAGAACACAAATTTCATGAATTGTATTTCTCAAGATCAGCTGGATCAGGAATCAGTTTCAGAGACAGAGAGTAGACTAAGCACCAACAGTGATTTGAACTCTGATGAAATAAAAAAGGCCATAATACAAAGTAGAAATCATTCTTTGACTTCAGCTGCTAATGTAAACAAACAGTATTTCACAGAACTCGCAGCAGAATGTTCATCTATTGATACAAATGTAGTGGCTGAAAATCTAGAAGGCAGCAAGAAGAGATTACAAGATTTAGACACTGACCAGGAAAACAAATTATTTAATACAAGACAAAAACTTGCTGTTCCAGAGACAAAAAAATGTAAGTCTTTCAGCTGGCAAAATGTTGAAGATAAGGAAACATTTGCAGTTGTTTGTAAAATTAGTAGAGACTCAGTAGATTTAAGTACAGTTATCCAAAATATTAGCGCATTCATTACTGATGAGTCCAGTGATGATAAGATCTCTGAATCTGAAAAAAAAGTTAATATTTGTGTGAATGAAATTCCTAATGAAGATATGGAAAGACATAGTGAAGAAGAATGTCATAACCATTTTGTTGAAGATATTCCTCTTGAAGAAAACATAAATATACATGGAACAGTATCTACAGGAAGGCTATCTTTTGCTGAATATATTTATCTAGCTGCTGGAAGTCAGGAAATGAAAAGAAAACAGTTTACTGTGCAGGCTACAAAAGATAAAAAACCGTTACTTTGTCATGCATGTGGTAAACATTTCTCAAAAAAATCTGGTTTATCTGCACATACCTTAGCACATGGAAGAAAAAAAGCCAAACTGAAAATGATGAGTAATATTAAATTTCTTAAAATTGTTTGTCAAACTTCTTTTCTGGAGATAACATCAAAGGTTAAAAGAACTAGCACTGATATTTTGTAGACAGGGTAACCCCAATTCCAATTTAAACATCCTGTAAAAAAACAAGATTAAGAAAATTTAATGGATCCGTAAAGAAGGTAATAGAAATTTGAAAGATGTTAATATTTCCAAAGGTAGCTTAAAAGAAAGTAATTTGAACGATGCATAACAAATAAAAAAGTTAGACAGTTTAAAAATGTTTCAGTAATGTTTCAAAAGAACTGTGAATCCCTGGTTTATTATTACTCTTAGAGAAAATGAAAACCTTGTGTTTTTTGAATTTTTTATTTTGTTTTTTTAAATAAGCTGTGTTTGTGAAAGTTATTCCCTCAGATCAGAAATTTAAAAATTCTTGAAATACCAAAAAAAAGAGAAAACAAATTGTTAAAACGATATGAAAAACAAAATACTAATTTAAAAACAAAAAAATAACAAAAACAAACAAAAATCATACTATATTTAAAATGAAAGTAAAAATGTTGATGTTTTCTGAAAGCAATCTAGATGTGTAATAAGTGATTTCTAAAGAGACACAGGGTAGTTTTAGGGTATGTAAGGCCAAATAATTGTATTTAGTATGCATGTACAATTCTAGATGGAATTGTTTCTGTCATGGTTCATCTAATAGAGATCAGTTGTGGATTGTAACAATCTTTGTTAATATGCGAATATTTTAAAATATGTGAATGAGTAAATGAAAAATGTGTCGATCAACACAAATTTATCATTGAACTTATTCACTCATTTTCATGTATTTCTTTAGCTGTTATCCCAGTGTGGAAATAGCCATTTGGGTTAATGCATATTACTGAATATAAATTAGGAGATGTTAGCCTGGCTTAGATCCTTTAGCCAGAAGACTTGGTAAATTTTCCCCAGATTACCTCTATTGGATCACTGAATTTTTCATACAGTTATAAATATTTCATAAATACTAAATAACACAATAATAACATTAAATTCAGTTAAACTTTTCACTTCAGATCAGCAGTTTAAAAATTAAAATATATCGAAACAGAACAGAATTCCATGAATGACTGAACTGTAGAGGCAGTGATAGTAGATTAATTCTGTTTCTGGTTTATATAGGTATTATTTCAACATTTTTAGATAAATTCTTAACATTGTCAGTTTGCTCAGCTCGGTTTTTATATCTGTTTTTATTTTATATATATATTATTTTTTATTAATTATTTTTATTTATTTATTTTTATATTTATTTATTTATTTTTTTTTTTAAATGTTTTTTTTTTTTTTTTTTCTTGCTAAGATACCTTTGTTTAAGAACACTAATATGAATTACTATTGATCAAGAATGAACATTTGTTATCCTTATTCAGTTTTAAATTTAGTTCACTCAATTTAGTAAACATCAGATTTTGCATAATTATTTATTGTAACTGAATACTGAAACCTTTATTTGTTAATTTTTTAATTTGAATTTGGATGAAAATTGAGTTTTTCAGAAACAGAGTTGAATGTTTTTCTTTATAGTAGTTGACAAAACATTTTTTTTTTACTTTATTTCATAATTTTAATTTTGTACAGTAATTTCTCATTTAAATTAAAATGCATAATTGCTTTGTTTTTGTCATTCTTTTCCTGGTTGCTTTATGGAAAATGTTTATATTAATAATAATAAATAAATGTAATAATTTTTAAAAAGACCTAATATAATACACAGGAAAACTTAAAACTACATTATCAAAAAGTTGTGTTATTGTGTATATATTGTTAATTTTACTTATAAATATTTCTAACTTTCAGATTTTTAGCTAATTTCCTTTGAAATATCATATGTATAAAAGTGGACAGTTTATTTATGTTTAATTGTAAACTGAAACAGAGGTATATGAAGCACCTTTAACTATATTTAAATTCATTAAATATGAAATAATCCTTTGGTTAATGTTTCTGCTATGGTCTACCTGTATTATTTATTTCTGTACCTTCAATAAATAATCTGTGCTCTTTAAAAAATGAGATTTTGTGTATTATTGCCATGACCATGATATTTTTAAAAGAACGTACATACCTACATGTTTTTATATTTGTTTAAATCATCTGTTTATTCATGTGTAATAAACATTCAGTTTTATTGAGATGATCTAGTGGGTTTGTTAAGGGTGTTTTTAAAATGATACACAGCCTATTTCCTTAGATTTAGGGATATACTGTTCACACACCAGATATCACATTAACACTCATGCTAATAACGATCTCTTGATTAATTGTAAATATTCACCGAGTTGCCAATAGAGAATTGGTCTTTTTGATGCATTCAAACCAAAAAAGCAGCCCCACTATCCTTAAAACATATTTTTCAGATGTTTTATAACTGAAACAATTACAAAGTTGTGAAAGACTACACATTAATGTTTAAAATTATTAAAATTATTATTTTTGTTTTTAGAATTTGTAGACTGAGCAGACTTTGAAATAGTCTTCAAGAGATTCAAATAATAAAACTGACGTTTAATGACAATTTAAAAAAAAAAACAATGAATGATACGAGGCAGCAATCCTACAAACTGAAACCACTGCATCATTGCAACCTATGTTCAGATTCATTTGCATTTGCTTTTCAACTCAGGAAGCATCTCAGAAAACACCTCATCATTTCATCAGCTAGTAGTGTGTGTGAATCAAATGAAAACCAGTTAAACCAATTAGAGCCACTACCTGAAAAAAAGAATTCTAGTAATTCAAATCAGAAATGTTTATTCAGAAATAAAAATTACTATACTGACTGTGGTATTAATTCTTGTGATTCAAGTGTAAACGATTCAGAAGAAAAGCGTTCCAAACCATCCTGTGAACTAAAAGCTAGAAGAAGCAAAACAGTGGCAGAAAGATTTAAAAAACTGAAAATGTCGAAGCAGTCAAAAAATGTACATGAATCTGTTTCTGTAGATAGTGAAAAAGATTGTGAAGAAGATGTGAAATCAAATTTACAAGAAACTTCAATTTATATGACATCTTCTGATTTAATTTGCAAGCAGACTCAGGAATATTCAACAGATAATATATTTAAGGAACACAATCTGGATGGATTTACTTCATTTGATGAAACTCAGTACACCATGGTTACACAAGAAAGTGAATATCTGACAAAAGAGAAATCTAATGGAGAAGATTTGGGATTTCATAACAACAATGATTGTTCATTGAACAATTTATTTATCCATAATAATAATGTTAATAAAGAATGTGAAACTTCTGATCCAAATAGTGTGTTCAGTTCTAAAATGGATGTTTTATTTGAAGAAAGAGTTAATGATGAAACAGATTTAAAAATGAACAATTCGGTTGAAAATCATATCTGCAATATGGAAACAGAATATTCAGGCTCAAAAAAAGTTCTTGGTAACAAAATATCCACAACCAACTGCCAACCTGCAAAAGAAACTTTGAATGAAGAACCTTTTGAGACTGATAATGGAAAAATTCTGGATATAGAAATGGGTCAGAAGTTACCAGATTATAATAATGAATGTTTGGACCCAAATATTATTAAGAAACATTTAAATAAAGAAGTTAGTAATTTAGAAAAACAAGTAATAGAAACAAAAAACATTAAAAATTCACCAGGTTCCACAAAATTGATATCGGATATCAGGAATTTAGACAAAAAAAAGGTGCTACAGGTAAAACTTTCTGATTTGAAATTTATATATAACCCCAAAAATTGGAAAGGAATTAATTCACCAATATCTCAGAACAAAACAAAAAAGTTGCAAAGAGACAATGTCATGGAAACTAAATTCACAAGTACTGAGATTTTTACAGAGGAAGAAAATTCAGTTAATGGTGATATGTTGAAATTTCAGATAGTTAAAAAAGATATTTTGAAGAATGGTGAAAACAGAAGAGAAACAGAATCTTCACCTGAAAAACAGTTCTTGTTGAAACTGAAACTGATTCAGAAGTGCAAGATTCGGTGGAAAACACTGAGAAAACACAACCTTCAGTTACAACTCCTAGGTCTGCAAACAGCTACTATGTTGGTTCAGAAACACAATCTGAAATTACTGAACAAAGTATTTCAGACCTGGAAAAAGTAACAACTGACCAAAGCAAAATGATGAATACAAAAAAGAAATTACTCAAGAAAGAAAGGCAAAATGAATATGAAATGTTTTCATCAAACATTAAGTTGAATCAATTTAAAAGTGAGATTAGAGAACCAAATTTTGAAGAAAAAACATTATTTATACCTTGTCATTACTGTAGCAAACACATTTCCAAAAAGAATATGGCAAGACATATCTGTAACCATTGCCCTTTCCGAACTTTTCCAACTTCTGAAAAGAAAAACTGTCATTTATGTTCCATGCCATTTTATTATGAGAATCTAATTACACATCTTGAAAAAGTGCATGGCCAAGGCATTAAGAGAAATCGTTTTTGTAGTGTTTGTTTAGAAACAGGTTTCAGTAAATACACAGCTTTGCAAGAACACAAGAGAAAACATTTTCTCAGTATTGAGGACATTGACTTCAGTTGTAATGAAAAAACTGATGGCAATTTCCCTGGTTGTGACCACCTTTGCCCAGTCTGTAAAATTGAAATGCTAACAGCCTCAAACATTAAAATTCATATAGTGGGTCATATAATCGATAAAACAAAGTCCTGCAGAGGTCAGTTACGTAAAGGACATGACTTTCAGTGTCCTGTTTGTTTAAAAATCTTTAAACTGAAAACTCGCATAGAACATCATGTTCTGTCACACTGGAAGATCAAACTGTATGAATGTCCTTTCTGCAAAATGCAGTTTGCAAGATATGATACTTTGGAACGCCATGCTAAAAGCCATCAGCTACAAACTACTCATGACCAGCAGAAAACTGACAATTTGGAAAAAGAGTAATATTTGTAAAGAAAATCCATGGTAACTTAGTAAAAAAAAATTTATAAAATAAAATAAATAATAGATGTTCAGTGAAAAGTGATGTTTTATTTCTTATAAGATAGTTAAACAATAGAATTGTTCTGTCAGCTATTAATATAGACAACAAAACAATCAGATTTATAAATAGTGTCCTTTGATGTGAAACAAAAGGAAAAAGTTAAATGTAATTAACATACATTTTTATTTGAGTCCAAATTGGATAAAAGTTATAGGAATAGGGGAAATTTTTATATATTTCATGTAAAACAACATAAAGTTAACATCTGAAGAGACTTTTTAATAAAAATTTTAGTTCTTAACCATCAAATTGTTTTTGAAATATTAATTGCATATTTCACATGTAAAAATTAATAATGCAAAAAAAAGTTTGAATGGTTGCAATTTGTGTTATGATGTTCATTCCCAGCATACTTAAATATTATATCTTTACAAAGTTTTAACAAAGCCAAGCTATATCTTTTTGACAAATACCTCTGAATAATTTCACTAAATGATTATGTATCTTTAACTGTATAAATCTAAATAATTACTTTATAATAAATTTGAGTTGTTTAAATTTGCATTGTTTATTCAATTTCTGTTATATACCATTACATGTTGTTGATACAGATTTATATATATTTTTTGTAAATAAAGTTGATTTTTCCTCCAAATCCTTTATGAAACAATATAAGCCACACCTGTTGTTAAAATTTTATATTTTTAGTTTTGATAAAATTTGTATTTTAAACTTTTAAGATTTCTTTTTTTTTTTTTTTTTTTTTTTTATTAACAAGTTTTAATAATCTGTTTCATTAATTTTTTTTTTTGATAATTTTTAAACATTAATTAAGTGTTTTGTGCAGTTCCTGTCAAGTCTGTTTTTGATATTTAAAAATTTATTTAGCAGAGATTTGCTGTTGTATCTTTTGATGATCAGTAAATGGTGTATTCAATTATTAACTGACATTTGTTTAAATGTTGGCAAAAATTAACTGTTTTGTTTTGTTATCATCATTTGATATGGTTATGTAATGATAAATAATTTTGAATTTGTTTTAACTATTATTCTTACTCAAAATTTTTAATTACTGAAAATTGCTATTTTTAAAGAATTGGCAGGTGATAAAAGATTTTTGAAATAAAATTACCTTTTACTAAATTTAAACAAAAAATGGCACATTTTCCTTTCTCATTATTTTGAAGTAAGATATTAACTGCATTTTTCATTTTTTAATAATAAATGTGCAAATTTCATTATGATTAGGCATTGTTTATTTTCTTTTGTCATTTGTTTTTGCTTTGGATGGAAAGAATAAATATTTTTAATGTATGGTGAAAAACCTAAAACTTAAACATTCTTAAATGAATGTAATAAAAATAATACAGAATTTATTTCTGGTGAATTAGAATAGTTTGAAAACATCATATCATTTATGATCATGTTTCTTTGATTGGTCAGTCTTTTTATGTGAATGTTATTCAGTTTGTTTTTGTTGTTTCTTCGATTTTGCTATTATCAAAGATATTTCATTTCTCCTTCTTTCTGCTGTATGTTTCTTTTATTTAAGAAAACACAAAAAACTTACTGTTTTCTTTTTTAAATTTTCTTTTCTAGTTAACATTTTTCTATTTGTAAGAAAACAATTCTTAATTTGAATAAAATTTGGTATTAGTATATAATTGTATGTTGTTCCAGTTGTGGTGATGTGCTTTGAGACTCCTATAAAACATAAAATATATTAGATCTGTTTTAATGGTAATTTAGTTTCATGCATAAAATTGGAAATGCAATAACTGAATTTCGTTTTCTAAATTCAAAATTGCTTGGCTTCCTAATCCAACTAAATTATCACAACTTTTTTAAAAGGTTCATTCTTGTCATTGAGAAACCATATGTATTAACAGTTTCTTACTGTTATTAGCTGAATTTTGATTAATAATAACATTCCTATTATAACATCAGGATCATGAACACATTACAAAATCAAATTAAGTTACTGTTACATAAAATATAAAGAAACATTGTTTAAAATGACAACCCCCAGACATTTGTTTTTAATTTTAAGTGTGATAAAAAAAAAAAAGAGAAGATATTTGTATAAAAAGAATATGCTCAAAATAATGTAAATTATCTAGCATGGTTATTTGCTGAATTAAGAATGACATAATTTCAGATCCAGACCTGACTACAAAATAAAGCAGTTCATACTTTACTGTCTGTGAGAAGGTTCATATAAAATATCCCTTGCTGCCAATTGAAAGATAGTAGCCCGTTACCTGGTGGCAACATACTTAAAGTCTCCTTAATGTGTATTAAGCTACATAACTGTAGATGGTTAAAAATGTTCAGTGTAGGATACCAAATCAAGCATTTCTTCAGTCCTTTGTAAAAAGCTTTGTCTTTAGTGAAAAAAAAAGTCATTTATAGATTCTGACTTCTACACAGAACCATGAAGATGAAAGATTCAGAAAAGTAACATGGATCACTCTGTCTGTCTTAAAACAAAAAACTCTCACCATTACAATATCAGCAAAACGGTTATTGACATATTAAAAAAATTGGGGATAAAAAGAAATGAAAAGTTCTGACTGTATTGTTCCATCATTTGAGTCCAAGATTAACAGCTAACAGAAGAGAATGCATGTGCTTAAAATCAAATACACTCGTCAGTACATCAGTTCACCGCTGTTCATGATTGAATTAACTGGGAGAAAATTTAAATTACCACATAATTAACTTTAAAAAAAAAAATTATTCTGAAAGAGTATACAGGAATATTGGGTTGGATGTTAATTGGAATATATATATATATATGTATATAAGAAGAAAAAGAATTGAATAGATTAAACTATAATTTTGTTTTATTTTCCAAAATATATCTACTTCTCTAAGTATCAACTTCCGTAAGTATCTTCTGTAAGTATCCAAAAGAAAGGTGAAACGTTAGAAATTACATAAATGGTTTGTTAGTGTCTGTGTGTGACAGTATGATCAGTAAAATTTGTACAGAGACTAACTTTTTTTTATGATTTCAGAAAATTGCAGAAGGCAAAAACGGATAAATCATGGCTTTGTTTTGGAAATTTATTTATCAAGCTTCCAAGAAAAACTGCTGTAAATTTATTAGAAAAAGGTAACTTGTTCACATCAGAAAGTCAGACACGTTCATTATCTGCATGTAAACAAATTTTAATGGCCAAACTTTTTGCCATTATAACTGGTTCTATTCTGGACTAAAACATTTTAAAATCAAATTTCTAATTAGTCTTAGATTTATAACAAAAGATGGGCTAAATTCATATGTAAATAATTTATTTAATTTATACAGCAGTATTTTCGTGTCCATCTTCTTTAACAATGTTTAAGTTGTGTTAATTATGCCCAGTCTTAAGTATTTACCAATATATAACAAAGTTAAATCTCAAAATGAAAGTATGTAGTAAATCTGTTTAATAAAATTTCTGGAAACTGGATTTTAGCAGAATCAAGTAAAAAGTTTAATGTTGAAGACTTTAGGTTTACGGAGCTCTTAAACTTAGGTTCTTGATAAATTACAGAACCACGAAATCCTTTAATGTTGATACTCACATTGTTGAAACTTGTTTGAAATTAAATTTACATTTTATTCTTCAGATTATGATGAGCTGGATAATGAAATCTCGGATACACAGAAAAAAATGAAACCAAAGGTAAATAAACTGCGAGATCTGGAGTACAAAGATGATATAAAAGGCTTCAACTTGAATCCTCTAAGTAAAGAAGAACTAAAAGCAATTGAACAATTTCTGTGATGTCAGTTTTTGTTACTTTGTGAACTGACTAAAATTCTGGCCTGTGGATAAAAGAATGTTCTCTCAATAGTTTATTTGTGAACTGAATTTAGCCGAAAGTGATAAACATGAAATTTAAGCAAAAATAGTTTGCTTTCAAGAGAACAAAGCCCTTGTTTTAATAATTAGAACAAAAAATAAAAATAAACCACAGAATAGGAATGGTCACTTTAAGTGACTTAAAACAAGGAATTAATTTTAATCTATAACTTTTTTGTGTTAACTAAAATAAGCTATTGTTTTAGAGTACACATAAAAGATACGCTAAAGCTAATGTAAAAATGTATTTATATGTTAGAAATAATGTTTGGTATCCATTAACCAATGGTTAATAAAACTGCCATCCAGAAAACCCCATTAAATCAGTATGCTCAAACTGCAACATTACATTTTTATAATTGCACATAATTTTAATACATGATGCCTGGTAAGTTAATGTAGTTCATTAAACAATTAGTCTTTAACTAAATTTCTTTTCTCACTATTTTTTAATTCATCCAATTTACACAAATGTACTGTTGATGTAATTTGATCAGCATAAACATTTGTAAACAATAAAATGCACAAGTAATTCACTAATTGATTTATTTTAAATTTTGTTTTATTTATTGCTGATAGAGGAGATCTAAGCATTAAGAATTTGGAATGCAACATTCATAAAAATGAACACAGACATTAGTATTTTCATGCTCTTTACTAATTCAAAATGTGCAACATTACAAAATGATTATAATAAATGCAAAATAATCAAACAAAATTGAAATAAAAGAAAAATACATAAAGTATGTTGTAAGAAATAAAAAAAATACCTTAGTAATAGAATAATGAATAATGTTTTTGGGTTTTTTTTTTTTTTTTTTTAACAAATCAACAATACCAAATACCAGAACATAATTTTAAAAAAACAACAACACCAAACATATATTTCAAGAAAACAAATTTAAATATAATGAATGTTCTTTTTTTGGCTCTGAGAATGATAAATTCTTAAAAAAGAAGAAATTGCATAAAAGAGTAATAAATAATATCACATCCTGTGCTGGCTGTCAAAAAATATTCTACAAAAAAACATTAATAAAACACTGATTGGCACATGTAATTTTTAAAGTCTATAAAACAATATTTGACATTTTTAACTTTTGCAATACAGAACATTTTGATTTGGTTTGTTTGTTTGTTCATACAGGAAATATTTCATAAAAGCATAAATAATTTAAAAAAATATAATATATATAAATTCATAAAAAGATAAAGGAGTGAAACCCTTAGATTGAGAATTGATCACGAAAAATTTAAAATACACTGTTTAATGTATAAACTCCAAAAATAAAATGTGTATTACAAAGAAACTGGCATGCATATTTTGCATACTGTTTTTAAGGAAAAGATTCCACGTTTCAAGTATACTGCACTTAAGCAAAATATTGAATTCTGCTATATGGAACATAAAGCACTTGAAGAATTAGCCAACAATTTGAAAAACATAAAACAAAGTAAAGGAATGTTTGTCAAAAACTGTTACATAATTTTGTCCTGCTCTTTACTAGCATTTAAACATCTTTCAAAATACAAAAATCTTTACTTTCCAAATTAATAAACAAAGAGAAAAATGACATGAAAAAAAAAAAAATAGCAAAGCAAAATAAAATTGATAAAGGAAAATATTTAAAGAAACTGTTAAATAATTTAGAAACATTCACATTTTCCCCTCAAAACAGGTCCAAAGAAATTAAAACGTAAGTTAATCTTTTAAGTCATTAGAAACTTTTAAACTGCATACATGTGCTAACATGAAGTGTAAATATTTCTGTAATAATTTGATTTTTGTTCTGTGTTGTGATATTAAACATGTTGTTGGATATCTCTTTACATCTAAGATTTTCGGATTCAGCTAGAGTTTACACCGGAATGCTCTAAGAAATTCTTTCTACCCAGCCTTGAGTAAAGTGGCTAGTTCTTGCAGTCGAATACGATTTGCTACCATGTAACAGTGAGTTTCCCACATCATGTTGATCAGTATTCTCTCATCATGGCAATCGAGACTGACTTCCTCTGATAGCTGTGGACTAAAGCGGAAGAATGGAACATTGATCATACTACACCAAGCTCTGGCTCTGTCCACTGGTCTACCTTCAGCAAGCTGAGCCTTAAAATAATATTTTTTTTAAAACGAAAAAATTATATTACATAAAGTAAAAATAGAATGAACGATATATACTGAAAGAATTAAAATTTCACATTTAAAAAAAAAAAAACTTTAACTTCTTTAGTAATGTCTGAGAAAATTGCAAAGAACACACAGTCTAACATGCATAAAGGTTAACAGATGAAATAAAATGTAAAAAGAAATAACAATTTATTTATTTATTTAATAAACAAGATGGAAAGGATTTTAATAAATATTTATTTTTGCGTAAATTATTCTTAAATGTGCAAAAACTTCTAATTATAACATGAAAATTCACAAATAGTTGAAAGTGTAAATAAATGTGCTATTCATTTTAAAAACAATCGTATAAAAAATCCTTGAATATGTTTAAATATTAAATAGCAGCTTTAGGGTGAGGTAATCCTAACAGAAAATGTGTAAGCTGAAGTTGGAAATATTGGGCCACGTGGCACACTAAGAGACCACAATACTATGTATCAACAGCTATTATGACTACATTTAATATAGCAACTTTAAGCTATTATCTTTTTCATGTATTGTTGATAGGAAAACCGTTACACCATTCCAAATGTTTTTACATGTACTATCACTTGTGCTGTTTACCTGATTAACAAGCAAATATCCTAAGGATGAGACTCCTTTCACAGCTTTTGCTGCTTCAAAGATACCTTCGGGACGAAACACATCAACATTTTTCACCTGTGTCTCGGGCATTCTACCTGTTCCAAGGGAAACAACACAACCCAGAGGGCGTGCTTTATCTCCTTGTTTCTACAAATGAAAAAATGAACTAATCCATTAAAATCATTGCATACATAAAAATAATTAAATTTTCTGAATACATAGACCAGTATGGTAATGATTATAATAACTGGTAAATAAATGACTGTAAAATGAATAAAACAAAAATGTTAGTTAGAATTATATTTACAATTAATGACATAAAAAAAAGTAATAATGTGCGACTGATAAAAAATAGTAAATGATTATTTTTACATAGTATATGTAATGAAATAAAGATCAAATAAAAAAAATAGCAGACAGACAACACATAAATAAATATTAAGCAAAATGAAATGTTTTTCACACATAAAATCTATGTTTAGTTCTGCTTTTTTATCCTTACTAACAAGATTATTAATTTATAATTAAAATCCAGAATTTCCAGTTTAAATAAGTATCATTTTTAATAAGAAGACTAATGTTTCCTGTCATTACAATTTTTTTATTTTTATTAAATTTAGGAAAAGCTTACAGTCTGTTTAAGTCCAGTATTATATTCATGGATGTCTGTTAGCATATCCAGTGTAGGATTGTTTGCTATGAGGGCTCCATCAATTATCTTTTCATAAGCACGAAAGTAAGTTGGAGCTGCACCTGTACAACGGGCAGCTATCCAAATTTTCTGATCTGCAAAAATAAAATATTTAAAACACACACTATATACATTTCATGATTCCATTTTAAGCAATTTTTATATCTGAAATTAATTTGTGAAAACAGTTACAAGTTAGCAGAAATCCAGAGCTACTTGACTGATTAATGCTCAAGGCAAAAATTTTGCTAATGTTTTCAAATTAATTTTGAATAATAATATAAAAGATTTTTAAAAATAGATAACCTTTTCAAAAATTGTGCTACCTACTAATTCTTCTGCTCAAAACAAGAAACCTTGTTGTTCAATAAATATGTTTGTTAAATGTCCAATACTGGAAATTCAAACATATCTAACCTTTTGGTTCTGGCATCACTGGATATTTATTTTCTCTCTCACTATCTTTGTGTGGCAATGTCAATGTTTTTTTATAATTACGAAAGATGTGTAGTTCTGCTGGATGTCTGTCAGCCAGTAATCCTGTTACCATAACTCTTACAAAATAAAAAAAATGACAGGAGAATCATAGAACAGAATCAACCTTGATTCAGTTTTTAAAACATTGTTCTGGACAAACAGTAAAATATTTATTTTTATGATACAAACATTATTCCAAATTACCAAAATAATAAATATGAGACATTTAATTTAATTACTTAACTGTGTAATTAGAAAAGCAATTGGCATAAAGAAAAAACAAAGCAAAAAAATAATAATAATAATACATAAAAACATAAATCTTCCTTTAGTAAAAGATATATATTAACCAAAACATTATTAGCTATTATAAGCAGTAGATTTAATTGGTCAAAAAAAAGAAAAAAAGTAAATAAATAAATAAAAAAAAAAAAAAAAATATAATTAGTAATAATAATTAATAATAATAAAAAAATTAGTAATAATAATAATAATTAAAAAAAAAGAGGAAGAAATTAATGTATAAAAAAATATATAAAATTTTTTCATTCATCAACAAATGCAACCAGTATTTTTATCATCCATTATTCAGAATTTCCAAAATTTTGTAATGAATATTTCAAACAATGCATTCAACACTATCTGAATAGGATTCTGAGATTGTACACCAGCTGTTTGACAAGCTGATGTATATGAAAATAGAAATTCCTAGTATTATAAAAATTCTTACTTCGGGTGCTTTATTTCAGCCATAGTTGAGTTCTCTCCAAACTCATGTTTTAACAAGAGCTCAAATGGTTCGGAGGCATATGGTCGTTTTCCTTTAAAAACTTCATCCTTGAGTCGAAAATACAGACCTTTTATATAGCGCAAGGAAAATCCTATAAAGTAAAAAGGATATAAATAACCTTAATATAGTGAGAAAAAAACAAAAATGAAAAATGAAAATGAAATGAAATATTAATGCATAATGCAATATAAATTCTTAATTAATTCTTATTTATATGTGGAAAATATTAATAAATATATGTTAGTGATAATGTGACTTAAATATATAAATAAATATATTTATACTAAATATCAAAAATGAGGTAATAAAATACACCAAATCAATATTGCTAAAAAAAACAAAAAATACATAAAAATTATCTGGTCCGATTAGCAGACATTTTTTGACAAAGAAAGAAAGAAAGAAAAAAAATAATAATAATTGCATTTAATTTAAAAAAAGATTATTTAACATATTTCTGCCAAGTTTTACCTCTAGCAATAGCAAGAGCAAGAATTCCACCAGTGCTGGTTCCACCAATCCAGTCAAAGCAGTCTTTGATTGGTTTCCCCACGAAAGATTCAATTTCCATTAATATCTGAATCAAGACCAGACCTCGGATACCTCCACCATCAAGACAGAGAACCTACAACCATTACAAAATAGTATAACTTTAATCATATGAATTAAAATTAATCTCAACAATTCTATGTGGCTTTGTTAAAATGGATTTGTTGAAAATCTGAAGAAATGTCCTGAGATTAATGAAAACTGCTAATAATCACTGAAATTAACTACATGTTGAAAAACTGAACTTCATATAATCATCTGTCCATTTGAAAATATTAGCAAAAATTCCTAAATTCTGTTATAGCATTTTGTGGACAAAATGGATCATTATTTCTCGAACAATATACACAAGCAATATTATAAGAGTGAGGGCAATATTAGTAAGATGAATCCAGTTATACCTTTCTATACAAAGAAAATCATAACCTGTTCCCTTTTGATATATCAGTTGTGCTAAGGAGAAAAACAAGTAAAATACCCTGTCGCCAACATGAGATGGTCCATCTACCATATCCAGAACAGAACCGGTCTTGTTTACAATAGTAGCATCACAAGTCACAGAAGCAGAAAGCAATTCATCCAACATGGCTGAAATCAGTCATACAAAAAGTTGCACTTTATTTTAATAGTTATAATTATTATTAACATTTGTCTAGGAATAAATATTTTTATATATGACAGTGAATTTTCCAAAATAACATACATTGATTCAAATTATAAAGAGAATGGAGAAATTATTATTTAAGTAATTGTCTAGTGCTTAAAATAATTACATTGACTGGTTAATTAACCTTAAGAGTGTTTGACTCTGGATGATAGAGTTCTGAACCAATTTTAATTTACTTGCAGAAGAATAGTTTTTGTGTAAAAATATTCAGTGTGTTATACATAGTTGCATCATTTTCCTACCTACACTATCCATCCTCAGCAATGTCTTCACTTCTTTGTCAGGAGTGCCATTGTATTTTCCTTCAGCAACACAACCATCATGGCATCCTTTTACATTCTTTTTACATCTCACAGCTCCAGAAATATGTAACAAATATAGAATCAAGTCTCTGAAAAAAAATATGAAAAAATAAATACAATAACAATGTGAAATACACACAGAGAAAAAAAAAGCAAATAAATAATAAAAATTAATAACTAAATAACACTAGTATTTAATTTTAGAAATAAAAAAAATAAAATTATAACTCTGGCTGCTGTTTAACTGTTTCTTTAAAAACACAAAATATGTTGAATTTACTTACCTGTTCTTGCCCTTGGATACAGAGACCATGTGTCTTGCTGAATGCTGGTGTTTGTTCTTCAGATTCATATTTGCTCCATATACAATGAATGTGCGAACAAGTTCAGGGTTATCATTCTACAGAAAAATATATAAACACAAAATATAACAATAAAAATAAAATAATTAAAAATAATAACAATAATAATAATTATATATTTATCCTTTACCCTTGCTTGCTTTTCTCAGAACATCACAGATTTGACAATCAATAAAGGTTATACAATCTGGTTATACATTCTCCTTTAAAATTTATAAAAACCAATAAGATCTGTAACATGTACAATACGAGATGTGTGTGTGAATGACATCAGGTTAGGTCATGAATAGGTATCAGTAATATCAACATCTTATTGCTTACTGTCAGTATGTCTGTGCTTAATCAATGCAAATAAATGTAGAATATTTTTTTTAAATTTAATTTAATTTTGCAATCAGTTTGTTCACTTTCGAAACCAACAGTTATTCAACAAATATAAAGAGGCATATCAAACAGCTGAATATAACAATTTAGTCACATTTAAACTAGGCTAACCACAGTAACCTGTAATACACTGAATAATAACAACATGTAGAATTACCTGCACAGCCCAGTGAAGCACTGTTTCTCCATCTGGATTAACAATATTAGGATCGGCTCCCCGACACAGCAGTGCCATGCAACAATCAATTTTATTTTTCAGCATCATAACATGCAGAGCCGTCAGTCCATTGCCACCAACAGCATCCACATTACAACCCATCATACACAACAAGTCAATCACCTGTAGCAACAAAATCAGAATCAAAATGGTTTTTGTTAAAACAGAATTAAAATTTATTTAACATAACTTAGCGGACTTGGATTTATCTTAATTAAAAAAATCTATATATTAACAGATCAGAATTAAATTAACAATAATAATCATAATATATATATGTGTGTGTGTGTGTGTGTGTGTGTGTGTGTATATATATATATATACAGGTGTATGTATATGTATGTGTATATATATATATATATATATATATATATATACATTTCATTAATTTAATTCTGATTTTTTAATATATAGATTTTTATATGTTATTTTAGCACATATTTAGAAAACTATGTATTCATAACTACTTTTTGTTTTCACAACAAATTGTTAGTTCTCACTTGGAACTAAGTTGCATTTATCACACTAACATAGGTTTAATTTCATGTAGCACATTATATACAACAAACATAAGTGGCAAATTGAGAATGTCATGCTAGTTAAGACACATCACTAGATGTGTCTTCTCTTAAACTATGTCATATAAACCTCTTTTGTTTCTGCCCAGTGTAGTGGTGTGCTCTTGTGTGTAGGGTCAACTGCACTTATCTGATTTGGGTGCATCTGCACAATAAGTTCAAGAGACCTGAAAGGTATGATTAATATATTAATCAAGGAATATTTTGCTTTTAACAGGTATCTGTAATGGAGTAGAAAATTAACAAGGAAAAAATAGGCTGATCTGAGAAATGGGACTAGGTTTTACACAGAAAACCATTTCCATTAACACACTGATTAATTTAATATGATCTTAGTGATTAGAGATAATCTTTTTAAAAATCTGGGGACAGCACAATCATGAATATGTTCAGAATTATGTATCTATCTCTGAAACTTGTCCAATCATTTGTAATACAATAGTGGACCAAACAAAATATGTGCATGGTTGGTCTTCCTATTAATTAATGGAATGACTTTTAAAGATAACCTAACAACAAACATTTTCAAACATTTAATTTTTGTTAGAGAAAATAAGATAAAGATATATATTCAGTAAAAAACAAAACCAAAAAAAACACATTAAATTTTTTGCTGATAATTATTATGTGTTAAAGATTACTTCAGATCTCCACTTGCAGCTGCAGCATGGATGGGAAGACATTCTGTAGCAGATATTGCAGGATCAGCACCACTGTGAATCAGAGCATCAGTAGCCTCAGGTAACATTTTTTTACATGCAATAAACAGAGCTGACTCGCCCTTACCATTTAACCAGTTGATTACACCTTCAGGATCATGGCCTATAATCAACTGAAAATATCACACAAAGTTAAATGGGTTTTTTTTTTTCTGGGGGTTTTCTAATTTTCATATTTTGATATAAATATAAGAAGAAATGTATTGATATTTACATATTTTTAAATTTTTAAATTTTAATTATTGGCTGAATTAATGAATGTTCAATACGAATTCTATATGGTTAGCTGAGTGAAACATACATACTATTCAGATTTGTTTTTAATGTTACATGAATTAAGTAATCACTGTATTGTTATCAGTGAAAGGTCATTTACCACAGACAGGAAAGTAATAACACAACTATGTTACATCAAACCAAATTCAAAACATACAACTGCATTTTCATTTTCTCCATAACCATTCAACAGTTTTCTTGTAACAACAACTTTTACTATGTCAAACATCCATCTAAATGCCATGAATAGAATTTTTTAGCTGGAATCACAATTTCAAATAAAATCATGAAAGAAAACTTACTGGAATAGCTGCTGGTAGATTGGTAACAGCATGATGATACACTGTCTCTCCATGACGGTCACAAACTCCAATCTTAGCTTTATGAACAAGCAACTCCTGAATACAGTGAAGTTGTTTTCCCTTAATACCAGCCATCAGTGGAGTGATGCCTGTTGAATGACATGAGGTGTTGATCAAACTGAAACAAAATATTTTATAATTTGCTTTGATAGAAATGGTTCCAGAGTGCATAAAATACACAGAACTCTCTTCAGTGGATATACTATATTTGAAAAGAGTAAGTAAATATATAAATATATAGATAGTCAAACATTGTTAAATCAAGATGGAAGCGGTCAGCAGAATTGTACAGTTTTCAAGGTGTTCAAGTATTCAGATTTCAAATATTTTCTGCAGTTCCAATGGACAAGTAATGTTTGTTTCATATTACAAGAAAAACAGTCTTGCATATTGGCTAAACTAGTAACAAAATAAACATGTTTTTGATGTATCAATTATTATTTGAATGTCACTATTACTAACATATATAGGAACCAGACTTTCAATTCATTAGACTGGGATTCTCAAGAAATCAACATTTGAGTTATCCAAGTATGACTCTGTATGTGTGTGTGTGCATGTGTGTGTTTTGTGTGTGTGTATTTGGGTGTGTTTGTATGTATGTGTGTGTGTTTGTGTGCAGACAGATATAGTGAAATTTTAAATTATGCTCAAAATTAGATTCATGAGATTTTTACAAATATAATTTTCCATTCTTTTTTGAATTATTTAAATTTTGTTTAGTTTCTTCCCCTTTGGACAATTATCTTAAAATTATTATTATATTATTTAAAAATCATATCTGAAAATAGTATTGCTCTTTCACTGAAGGTAATTTACCTATTCATTTTCTCATGTTTCAGACATTCAATAAGTCCAGAGAAAGCTGCAATGTGTGCTGCTGTCCATGTCTGATGATCACGAATACAATCACAAACTTTTTGCAGAGTTTCTTCTATTAACAAAGTGCCACAGCATGTTAACATGAGATCAAGCTTTGGTGCAATGGTACTAAACAATGTGTAAGATTCACCCTCATTAAACTGACGAAACAGACTACAAATAAAGTATTTTTAAAAAAAGATTTAAAAAAAATAGAAGAAAGAAAAAATTAAAATAAAAAAAATCACAAATGTTGTCTTTTCTTGTCAAAGAAATGCCATAGGTACCATCAATCTGAAAAGACTGACTCCAAATACAGGAAATATGAAATGTCCTGCTTACATCTGTCACTTATGGTTTAGATAAAATATCTGAAATGTTTTTCATATTGCTGGCATAATGAATTTTTCTTCTAATTCAGTTTTAAAGTAATCATTTTACAACAGCAAAAACATAATTCATGCCCAAAGTTAATTTTATTACTTCTATTCTTAATTACAATAAAATTGCTCTGTTGGTTATTAATATTCTCCCTTTTGTGATTTGCAGCTGTTAATGATTATGTTTTGTTTTGCATTTAGAATTACAATAATTTACAGAATTCATTAACATAGTATTTCAAAATTTATAATTAGAAACAATAAAGATTATAAGACTAAAATAAATACCTGAAACATTTTGATGTACTGCCTGTTGGTATGATTAAACATTCAAAGCATCCTGGCCTTTTACACAAGTAAACACATCCTTCCTGACTTACTACTAGTTGTCTGGAAAAGAATTGGAAATAAATAATTTTATATATTTATTTTAAATACAAAAAAGGAAACAAATATAATGGTATTAAATGTATTGGTAAATTACTTTAATTTAGTGGAATTGTTATTATTAATTTACTTCTTAAAAAGAAAAAGGACATAATCTGTCTAGTCAGTATGACATAAGCTTTCAGCTGGACATATATACAATTCAATATTTCCCTCTCACATACTTCAATAAATTCCATGAATTAGCATAGAACAAGCCTGACTCAAGTAATACTAAAACTGAATACATACGTTTTAAAGCTTTCCAGTGATGATGGTTGCACCTTGAAGGGACTTATGTTTGCAGAGGCTGCATTAAGAAACCCTCCTACCAATGACTTAATTAATCCAGCCATCTTCAACAATTTGTGTCAGCATTCACTGTGCACATCCACACTGCTATTTTTTATCATTAAAAAAAAAAAAAAAAAAAAAATATATCTGGAATAATATCAAACAAAACTAGATTAAATTTTACTCTACTGCTCAAAATATAGTAAACATGAATATACAGTTCATATTAGTTTTTAGTCTTTTCTATAATGTGTTAGCTCTTCTGATGATTATGTGTTGAAATGAAATTTTATTCTTAGAAAGACTTGGTGTTCTAATTTAAAAAAAAATTATTTCATTAGTGTTGTAGCTATATCACTTCTCGTTTTTATTTTTTTATTTTTTATAAAAATGATTATACCTCTATTTTGTGTACCATAATTATTTTTGTCCTGAAACATTTACACTAATTAGTCAGCCTTAAAGTTACCTGTAGTGACATTAATTAATTACTTAATAAATGAATGAACAAATGAATAACATTATATTTCCAATTTAAAAAATATATATATTTATTTATTTTTATAGTGTAGAAGAAATGTTTAGAGTAAATCAGTACATCCTGTAAGTGATTACTTCAGCCTCTGGTTTAGAAACATATAATAACACTAAACTAAGATAAAATTTAGAAATATTAAGAAAATATTTAGACTATTCATCTCCACAAAACACTTTACATCAAGTTGAGCAACTACTGTACATAGTGAAACAAATCCAAACCATACTCTAGCCTAAATAAACTTGACCTTTAGAGTTTACTATTTATATAATATTAACAAAATATTTTAAAGATAATTTATTAGCATCAGATAATCGATATCTCAAACTGTTTATGCCATATGCATGCAGCATTGTTCATTTAAAATACAACTCATCAACTGTGTACTTCAAGCATAAAAATATCTCTTAAACTTAAAGAATTTAAATAATGTCAATAAATTGTGATATACAAGATACAAAATCTATGAGCATATTACGTCATTGAAGCATTTGAAATCTCTTAATAATAATAATAATAACACTGCTGAGCATTCCTATATAAGTGCTGAAATTTTCAGTTGCATTCAATATTCTTCTACACCCTCTTTGATTTCCTTTGAATAAAACATATAGAGTTACTTCCCTTCGTTATAATAATTTAAAGATAGTCTTCGTAGAAAATGTTGTTTAAAAACATCCATATATACAACAATATAAAAAAAGGATACTGTTATCGTCGTCAGGAATTTACTGACCCATACATATTTAGAAACAGAGTGTAATTACGTTGTGTGCATTTAATGAAAAACAGAGATAACGGAATCACAAGATTCACATCAAGCCGATTGACATTCGTGACGAACCTACTTCAAAGATTGCTTGCATTTTTTTGTCATAGATACTGATAGATATTTGAATTCTGTCGAAATAGTTGATTAAATCACAACAGATATACTATTATATTTGCACAGACTTTACAAAGTTATTATAACAGATGAATAAAGAGTTTTACTTCGTAGTATCTTTGCTGTGGTGCTTCTGTAAAACGTATGGAAAGAATTAATTTTGGGTGAAAATGGGAATACCATACAATGTTGCAACTTACATTTTTCATAAGTTATTCACAAAAAGCGTCTGCTGTTCCAGACGCAATTTTATTATTTTTAATATTCTAATTTTTTTTAGTATAAGTATTGTGGGTTATATGGTGAGTTTGGTTTTTGTAAATAATTATAATTACTTAAATTAGTATAAATAGTAATAATGATAAAATGAGTAATTATTTTTTTTTAACTTTAACTTTTTGTGAATTGCACTTTTAGTCTCATAAATAATATTTTATTTCATCTTATTTTTTATTTATTTTTACTATTTATTTATTTATTTGTTATTGTGGTTATAATTGTTACTATTATTATTATTATTTATTTATTTATTTTTCGGCATATAAAGTTTGCAGTTAACACAGATTTAGTAAATGTATAAAAAGTATATTTCATTTGAATTCACATTTTGTTATTTGATATTTAGAATACATTTTAGACCTTGAAGTCAGTTAAGTAATCAAGAAAATTCCATTTTATAGCATTACCAGAAGGTGACTTATAAAATGTTTTCATTTCCAGACCTTATCAAAAGAGACTTCAGAAGATTCTGCAGAACAGACTGACTATGTAGAAAGTAAGCATTGCCAGTGACTGGGCCATTTAGCTCAATTACTGAATACAACCTTTGATATATTTTTAGTTTAACTGATTACTTTAAACAATTGTTGATGAAATTCTGGAATACAAAAATTAGATTTTATGGTAGTGAAAGTTGCAGGAAAGTCATGCAGTAAGCACTACATTGCTAGTGTTGATGTTGTAGATAATGAGGGTGGCTAGCAAGTCAGTACTGAAGTTGTTCCATTCATTCCAAATTCACAGGTATATCACCTATAAACTTCCCAAGCTGGACTGCTGGGAAGATCCAGCCAAGTTGCCTACAGACTGGCCTAACACACATGTAGGCCAACATAAAAAAAAAACCTGGACAATAAGTGTATTAAGGATTTGTTTACCAGAAAATGTAATGACATTAGTGCATAGACTGGATTTAGAATACACATAGAATCATATCAGTATTCTATATACGATTGACATGTGTTCAAATCTACCTCTATATGTCAATTCGTTTTACTGTAAGTTTTGTATCAATCTTGATGAAAGTTGCAGTTGAGTTGTAAGTGTTTTATCACGAGATGCCACATTTTGGTTAAAATTAGAGGTTTTAATTATTATTTGATGCCACTGGTTAATGTGTAAATGCCAACAATTTATTTATTTGTCCAAAACTGTAGACTGATCATGATGACAGTTAATCGTATAATTTTCAGAATTAGGTCAGCTAGAGCAAGCAGCTTCTAAGAGTTTTGATAATATCCACAAGCCTATAATTGTATGGTGGACACCATTCAGTCTTGAACAGGGAAATTACAAGAAATGCAATGATGTTCAGTGTTTCTTCACTGTAGACAGATCCTTCTGGAATCATTCCATGACGAAGGTAATTAAAACTATTTTCTTCATATTAATATATACACACATCACTGATTAGATCACATATAGCGTTATTACATTTCAGATTAAAAAATATATTTTCTAAAACTAATAACATTTAAAATGTTATTTAAAACTACTTCTAATTAATTTATGTAAGTGGGAAAGCACTCTTTAATATAGAGCCTGTTAAATTTTTCAGGCTTTTATGTTTTATGGATCTCTGTTTGAAGCATCTGACTTGCCATTACCTCGATCAAGTGAGCATGACTGGGCTCTTCTTCATGAAGAATCTCCTAAAAACAACTATCTTTTTTTATTTCCTGAAATAATTACTCTATTCAACCACACAAGCACCTTCCGACGTGAATCTGACTATCCTATCACTACCCAGTATCTATATAGCCTTGAGTGGTTAGAAACTACAAAGTATTTAGTGTCAGTAGAATTAAAAAACAAATATCAAAGAGAATCGGGATTGTCTCCAATTATATATGTCCATTCAGACTGTGATCCACCATCAGACAGAGATAAATACACTAAGATATTGATGAAGTACATCAATGTTGATGCATATGGAGAATGTCTTCATAACAAAGATTTGCCAAATCAGTAAGTTGTTCTTGGAATTAGTTTAATGATTAGTCAGAATAAAATAAAATAAAAAGATTTGCACGTTATTCTTATGGTTGGTATAATATTTAATCAAAACAGAATGAAAGTTCTTTTGGTTACATAGGTTGTTATAGCCTAATAGTTTATTAATAATGCAAACTAAAAAATGGGCAAAGATTCGTAACAAGCTCTATAATCAAAATTAATAGCTTTAGATTAGTAAATGCTTTAAGTAATAACTTGTTTTCAGTTTTGCCCATTTGTCCTGATGATTAAACCTAATGTTAGAAGAATAGCATTATTAGTATGATTTGTTTTAAAATTCTGTTTAACTATAGTTTAAAAGAACCTTTAAGAGACATGATGGATCCTGATTTCATAGCACTGATTGGAAAGTATAAATTCGCCTTAGCAATGGAAAATGGGCGTTGCAAAGACTATATGACAGAAAAGTTATGGAGACCACTTGTGGCAGGTGCTGTTCCAATTATATTAGGTTCAGATTCTGTTATGGTAAGATGAGTTTAAAGTACATTTTGTAAATATTAGCGTCAGTCAGATCAATTGCTCAGATATAATGCAGTTAATTTATTTATACAAATTTATTATAAAGTGTTGAAAGTATTTTCAAAATAAAAATCTCAGGTTAAATGTTTTTAGTAATTTTAATACCAAGAACAGGTTTTTTCTTATTTAGACTAAAAATCCATGTACAATGTAATTTAAAAACTTTTAATGTGATTTTCATTTGTCAGTGTTTTGTCAAAGTTGTTCTCATTTTAGGCCTCTTTTTAAATTTTTCAAAATTATTCTGAAAGTTAATCCACCACTGATTAAGGTCTTTGCTTCAAATCCTCAATCTTTTCCTGATAACTGTAATTGTTAAATGGAGTCTGTACATCCATCATTTTGTATGCATGCACACTGAAATAAATGAGAAAGTCTTTTGAAATACAATATGTTTCTTTTTTCTTCTTCTTGTTTTCAGTTTTATTTAAAAAAAATCTTTATCCAAAATTCTGTCTACGAGTATGACATAACTTTCTACAGATACTGACAGAGACCATTATATAATGTTTTGGTGTTTGTTATTTTTTCAGGAATTCATGCCTTCAGCCCATTCTGCCCTAAGTATTGATAACTTCAAAAATGTGAAGGAGTTAGCTGACTATCTGAATTACTTGAATAACAATGATGCTGAATATGATAAATATCTCACCTGGAAGCATACTGGAGTCACAAATGAATTTCTTAAAAAGCAGTTGAAAGAAAGAGAATGGTCAGTTGATGCAGCAGATAATAAATATCGAACTCATTTAAATTTTGTTGATGGATTTGAGTGCTTTGTATGCAAGAAAATTCACAAAAACATCAATAATCAAAATACTCTAAAATATCAAGCCACACAAGAACACTATGGCTGCCCCAAACCTGTGAAATTTGATGATAATGGTGTTCCGATTCCAAACAATTCACTTGTTGATGATGAATGGAATTATTTTCGAGATGTGGCTAAAGCCACAAGAAAACTTGTTTTAAAAAATGTCCCATTTAAAAGAAGTGAGCTGTCAGCCGAGGCTGGTGTTCATCCTGCATACTAACTTTGTTACTCTTCCAAACCATTAAGACAAAACAAATCCAACATTAACTTTATGAATGAACAGCTCTTAATTGTTGTGAACCTGTTTTTCATAACACCAAATCCAAAACAGAATAATGCCTGCGATGATCAGATAACAAGAAGTAGAAAAATACCTAAGTGCATTTTTTGTATAGTTTTGAACAAAATATCACTAATGGTTTGATTATACCTAGACAAAAATGTGTATTACAAACTTTTAGTTCATTGATTTACTGGAATGTAAACTACTCTATTGCATTTCAAAAATGTAAATAAATAAAGCACGAAAAGTCATTAAAAAGAAAAAAGCAACAACAACAAAAAAGAAGACACTTTATCTTATATCTCTATAAAAAGATCAGAGCATCATCAGCCATTCATCCTAAAATAGAGATTATCCTTTTTGTATGGAAAAACAAACAAACTGTGCATGGTGGAATCAGTATTTAATTCATAACAATGACAAAAGACTGTTTATTGTTTACTCAGAGGTTGTACTTATATGAGCAGCCATTGATTATTTCATCACCCAGTCAGTGGCCATTAATTAACTGCAACAAAGCTAGGTGATGTGCTTTCATATTAATTGGAAGTTGCATTTAATAAAATAAAATAAAGTAAAAGTATCCCAATGTGTGGCAGCAGCATATTTTATCTCTCAACATCAGTTTTGTCCTTAACTATTACTTCATTTAATTGTAGGTTTAAAATGTGGTGCCAAACTAAATGTGTGTTCATTGTTTAGTGTTTTATCAGTAAATCATGGTTTTGTTCATCTTACATTTTACATTGCTTCTAGCATATTTTATTCTCATGTATATTATTAAAATAATTATAGTTATATTTTTATTACCTTTTTTATAGTAAATATAAAAGTGTTTCATTTCTATCTTTTGGAATTTAACATTACTGCTATTTTATTTTGCCTGAGGTATATTGGAGGAGATTTGGATTGTTAATTAACTAGAAAATATGTAGAAAATATCTATGCTGAAATAAAACAAGTCTAAAGAAACATAAACAGTAATTTTTGCTAGGGAGATGTTACAAAAATAATTTATTAACAGCAGCATTTTGAAATGTTTATGCCAAATACATTGTTTTTTAAACTAAAAGTATTGTAATGTCACAATTTGTCACTTGGGCAACAATTGTTGAAAATATGATTTTCAGCATCATGATTTGTCAGCTCTGGTATGCTGATACTTTAACAATACCATTAGAGTCGGTTATTATTTGTTATTATTTGTCACATTAATTTTTGTCAATTGTGTTTTCCATTGGCAATAAGAGGTATTAATTAAACAATTGTTGAATGCATCAAATACAATATGAAATTCTAATTTATACAAAATGGTGGAAATAAATTAAATCCGGGTTAATGTAATGTTCTGAAGAAATGGAATTTGACATTCAAGATCTTTAAAAAAAGGATACAAAAAATCTCTTGATATGACTGATAAAAGATAGAGTGATTCCAGCAAGATTGTAAACACAGCAAAAACAAGAGGTACAAAGTGAGCGGCAACATGTCTTTCCTTTGAATGACGTCAAAAAGGACATTAATTTGTCCATCTTTTCGTTGCCCATCCAAAAAGAATTAAACAGTTTTATGTATACTAAAACAACAGGCCACAGTAAACACTGGCATGTTTATTGTTATTTTATGCAGTTGCCGTTACATATGGCAAGTAAATAATAGAAATAACAAAAATATGCCACCCATGGTAAATTGGAAAGTATAAATATGAATTTCTTACAATTTTTGTAGTTTTACTGAATGCACGCATTTCTGTAGTTTCTGCCACTAGTTTGTATGGTGCGCGATGACGTCACCATTCTAAGATGATGGGAGAAAAAGGTGCCATTCATAGTTTTCGTAAGAGCGATGATAAGTCATCAGAACAAAAACTTACAAAGTAAAAATAATTTGTTAGTACAATTACTTCTACTGACGAAGACACTTTGAAATAATGTCAGTAAATAATGATGCGTCACATTTTAAGTTCTTATGCCTTTTGTTAATGTTATAAATAATATTTCCACACCTTTTTTCCTTTGAAGAGAAAGGAGTTACTAATTTTTAAATAATTTATTATACATCTGCTTTACAAACACAAACGTGGTAATCATAAACAATGTAGTAAACCGATACTATCCAGTATCCTCACTAATTAGTCACAAACTCGTATTACAGAGATTACGAAACCAATAACAAATGGACTACGGTGCGTTTATCAGACAACTTCCTTAATCAGCCAAAAACAACTACAATAATTTGTCACAGAAAATTGAATTCATTCGACTGATTATTCATATCATGTTCACTATATAATTTCTGCACACGATGTATAAAATCATGAGCATATTTTTGCTGAGGTGCTTTGGTAACATTTATGGAAAATAATTACTTAAAGAGCAGACTATACTGAAAGTCTGTCAAGTCATCGTTATCGAAAAATGGGAATACTCTACAGCACTTTAAATTACATTTTTCATAAATGTTTCATGGATTGCTTTTGCAGCTCAAGATATCTTTTTATTTTTCTTAATTTCATAGTTTTTCTGAATATGGTTGTAAGTTATTAAACATGATTAATTTTCAAAATTAATAAAATAAATAAACACGTTAAATTTATTTTATTATAGGCTTATACTCTAATTCGATTTAGTATTTTTCGAAAGTACTGTTTATATATATATATAAACTTTATTTTATTATTTTAAATTTATTATTATATTTATTTATTTATTTTTATTTATTTATTTATTATTATTATTATTATTATTATTATTATTATTATTATTATTATTATTATTATTATTATTATTTTGATTTTCCTTATTTTTTTTTTTATTATTATTATTATTATTATTATTTTTTTTTTTTTTTTTTTTTTTTTGGACTGTGACAGTTATTTTTCTGTAGTCGTGGTACAATCCCGACAGATATAGCATGGTGGCGGACGATCAAATGTTTTGTTACTGAATTTTGATACCTTATTATTACTATTATTTTTGGTGCTGTTGGGTGTGAGGGTTTTTTGGGGTGGTGGTAAGGGTGAGTGCTTTCCTTGTGGGTTTTCTTGCAAATTTCACTGGTAGACCTGAAATGCAACAAATCATCAAAACTTGTTGCATGTAAATTCAATCTGATTTTAAGGAATATTTATATATATGCTATTTACTAGTGCAAAGGTTTGTATTTTGTATTTAAAATGTTTATCATTGTTTATTTACATTATCAAACGCTGAATTCATAAGGCTTAATTTTTCTATTTTCTTTCTTTCTTCTTTTGGTAAGTTGCAGTTGTTAGACACATTTTAGTCAAAAGTAGATATTTCATAGAAAAAGCAACATCTTTCAGTTATTCAGTTTCTTTTATTTATTTTAATTCTGAAGTCACGTTAGTAACGAAGAAATTTCCGATTTCTTGGCTTTACCAATGAAAATGAAAATGTGGAGAGTGTTTTGGGTTTTTTCTTCAGATGTTTTCAAAAGAGTCCACCGAGAAACCGGAATATGTAGAAAGTAAGTATTAATAATATCTGATCCCACTTAGCTCATTCACTGTTTAATACTAACAGAGATACCTTAGATTTCAGGTTACAGTAATTCTGGCAATAAAAATAATGCAATATTATTTTGCTGCGTTGATTAACCGACTGTAGTTTGAAATTCGGCAACAATATTTTTATATTTAAATATTTATGTGGCTTAAAGTATTTGACAATAATGTCTGTGACAATATAAAAATCAGTTGTTATGGATCAAACTTACACTACACTCACACTGCTCAAACTGACATTTTAATTTAATTACTTTTCATAAATATTTTTAATTCCTCAAAGTATCATATACAGGTTGGCCACTTCAGAGAAAATGCAAATATAACCCAACAATTTGTAAATTTCCAATAGTTTAGTAACCAAAATTTGAAATGGCTGTGACAGTTTGCTATGTTATTTAATTAGAAAGCAATTCGAAAATGATTTACTAGTGCGCGTACGAGTAAACTTGTGTTAAAGCCTTGACGCTGGTATTAATTTGTAATTATCAGCTTATCAAAGAACTTAACATTATTATATCATTAACATAACTAGTTTAATCACGTAGTTTAGAACATATTTTAGAGTTTAGTAAACGATATTTGTATATAACAAGCAGCATTAAAATACACTGGACCTTCCTCAGATTTTACTTTCACTAAAACATTTGGCAGCATTTCTTGCGCAAATCACCTAAAAAAAAAAAAAAGTGCCCAGAATAATTTGAATTTGTACTTGAAGTGTATAGAGTGACTTTAATTTGGTACATTTATATAATCAGGGAAAATTGATGCTGAGTTAGTTAAAAGTCAACAAATTTTCTAATAGTAATTGGACGGCAACCATATGTGTGTGTGTGAAAGATGATACGCACAATTACAAAATTTTACAGATTGATGATTATGAAAATTAATCTTCATGTATTTGTATTTAGTAACAGATATTTTTCAATATACGTACATCTTGCCATGGTTTTAGAAATTAATCAGCAGAAACAAACGTGTCTGGGAGAAATCAGCAGACCCATAATTAT